>OZ023177.1:7185634-7475634 GCA_963678695.2 Diplodus puntazzo | reverse complement strand
TAAACTGTTCTCTTTCTCTTGTTGACTCCCCAACTGTGTTGTCTAATTACCCTTAAACCGAGCCTTATTGTGGCACTGCATGTTGTTATGACAGTAAATGGAGCTGGCGGAATGCTGCTCATGCGTCCTGTCCGACACCAGAGAGAAGGGTGTGTGTGTGTGTGTGTCTGTGGGTCTGGTCAGGACGTGGCAGCAGTAAATTCGCAATGCGCCAACTTGCTGACAGCAACCATCATGCTCCCGCCACTATTTGGGATCCCCAAAGGCGTCGGCATGGCTCAGCACAGCCGGCCGGGGATCAGCAGTGAACCCGGGGTACAGCTGCACGCTTACCTGGGTTCAACCGGGCCGCATAACACCTGGATTACTAAGTTTCAGTTTGCAGAGGAGCCCTGATCCAATGGACTCTGACAGCTGCAGGGGCTGAGGTCATCCCAGGCCGGGGCACACACACACACACACACCAGTCAGGACTTCTGGCCTTGTTACTAGTGTCTGTGTTATACTGTAGGAAGACACAGGAGGGAGGGAGGGAGAGGGAGAGGACAATGTGTTGCAGCCTCAGCTGCTCATGAGTATTCCGGCTGCAAACTACTGCAGCTCTTCCTCAGCAGCAGCCGAGGAAAACTCCTCTCCCTCCTCTCCCCTCCCCTACCCTCTCCTCTCATCCCTGCCTCCTTCCTCCCCCTCCATCCACATCCTTTGGTCTGAGTCAGCAGATCTGACCTCCCCCCCTGATGAAAGATGATTACCCAGCTGCAAAGGGAGAGGAGGAAGAGGAAGGAGAGGAGGGCATCAGAGAGATGGTTAAAAAGAGGCATGAAGGTCGAGGGAGATGGAGGCGCAGACTCCCTCTGTATGCGGCTTAAACACTGCCATGAATTCCAGTCGACCTGTTTGCACACATGCAGGGATGATCTCATTGGCTGGGTTTATAAAGCGAGTCAGGGAACCAATGAAGAACCACATGATGGGTTTTTGCCCTTTTTTTTTAACAGAGGACATTTTGACAGGTCACGGTGAAAAAAAAAAAAGAAAGAAAAAAAAAGCACAGATGTAAATAATAAAACAGCTGATTGGCTCATTGTCATGCCTTACCAGGACACTGTCAGTGTTATCGCCAGCACCTGTGCTTGGCTCTCTGCGACATGTCAAAACGCTTGGTTTATAATAATAATAATATAGCTCCTGCTGTTTTGCTGGTGGGATACATAATGTGGGCTAATTCTCTGTATTAAACCTGAAGAGAGAAGTGCAGACGAAGCGGTCTTTAGCTGACGGACAAAGGAATGACTGGTATCTTTTGAGAGCTCTTCAGTCTCATCTTTTAGCTTCAAACTGTGGTTATTTGATTGTGTGGAAATCTGTGAACAGAGCCAAACAAGTTCATATTTACCTCTTAGGAATGTTTTTTTCAGCTGGCATATACAGTATCTTGCGTATAAGCTACTCATGGTATTTATCTTAAAAAAAGCTAGTTTTAACTTTAAAGCCGCATCAACCTATTTTTGGCCACTTGGGGGCAGCGCAACAAGCTGCAGACACGACAAGTAATCCCGTTTTAAAGGTAAATATGTTAGCCAACAGTTGCGTATTTACAAATCCAGCAACTATGGAGCAACAATAGCATTCATTTTCGTTGACCAGATGACTCGTATTCCATCTCCTTTTAGCCATTGTGGTTTTCCACCTTCTCCTGAGGCAAATAACTGGCTCTTTAGCTGCTAAATGCTCCACTATGCTCACTAGCTAGGTGGCTTGTCGGTCCACTGTTTAGTAAGTAGTGTACAGTCACTTGAAGGTACAATGTGTAACAATTGACATCCTGTCAAATTCATACTCAAAACAAATTGGAGGCAGTGTATCACCAGATAAACCGCTAACTGCTGCTAACTGTGGCTACCATTAGCTAGCTAGCACAGTTAGCCGGGCATGATCTTTTGTTGTCACAAGAAAACAGTGATGCAGCTTTAAATTATGTGAAAACACACTCAGTTGTCAGTTTAAGCTGATGCACTCTTAATACAACAACCCTGCTATTTCTATATAACGCGACATAACTAGGGTATTTGTAAGGTTTTCCCCACTTATTAGACAGCGTAAGTCAACACTCAGCTCAGTCAACAGCTCTCTAAATAAATAATAAATAAGCAAGCCCTTGCATGTCTTTTCAAGTAAACAAAATATGCTAATAATATTCTCTTATATTGTTTACATTAGCCTGATGTTGATTACCGGATGGAGATCATCAGTGGCTAAGCTTGGTATTGACCAGAAATGGCACTGCAGCAAACTAAGTGCAAATGAAAAGTACAAAGGCTCAATTAAGAGCAGCTATTTAAGCTGTGGAACAACATTGGTCAGATGTCAAGGTTTGTATTAAGCACAACAAACCCTGTGTACAAATATCCACCACGGGTCAAGCCAGGTCTCCTCTGGTTGCTATATTTACAGCCAGGTTTCATTTTCATAATGATGATTAACGTGCAACATTCCCTCCAATATGCACCTTGTATACTGTTTCCCGTCCACGTTTCACCCAGGGAGCTGTAACTCTCATCACACCAGCTCTTTCCATCTCCCTGTAATTGCTCTATCAATCCAGTGAAGGCAAAGAAAAAAAAAAAAAAACCCAACAAAATGAACTGCCCCGTGTCGTGCATGCACAGCTCATTTAGCTCCCGGGCGTAATGAGAGCTGTTGCGTAAAAGCACAATCAATTTTCTAATGTGCTGCTTTACAGCGCCCACCAGACTGACAGCCGAGCCAATACACGACAAGAAGTTTAATGGTGTTTTTTCGAGTAACAGTCTACAGCGATGCATGATGGGGGGAAAAAAAACAAAACAGTAGTCAAAAAAAGAGCGCCCGGAGCGGCTGGGAGCGATGAGTGTGTCAAAACTGCTCAGAGGAAATTGGCAGGGAGAGATGGAGGAGCTGGGATGGCTGGACAGAATATTAGAGGTGACTCAGTGATGAACGGCTTTAGTGGTAAATAAAGAAGTCTGTCACAGCCTCATGACACACAAACACACACGTACAGTGGAGGTTTACATCCAGAGACATGAGGCGCCGCAATAAAGATACATTAAGTATTGTACCCTATTTCAACGTATAAAAGCAGGCATTTGTTACAGTATTAGTGTACAAAATAAAAGGAAAATTCACCACAGACTGAAAAACACCGTAGAGGACTCCCTCCCCTCACCGGGCCGTCGCTGTCTGTAACACGGCGCTCAGCATCCTCGGAGGCAAACGAACATTGAACCCTCGAAGAGCTGTTAACATGCTCTGCTAGCCAACACGTCCCGTCAGCGTAAAACACTATGAGCTATCTAGGAACCGTACTGATCACAGGAACTGGCTGAATTAACAAAATATAAGCTTGAAAACAGGACAGAGACTACAGAGTCACTTCATGCGGAAAACATTATATAGAGGGTTGTTGACACTAGCAGCTATTCTTCAGGTTTCAGAGGAGCCGTGTCACTGTGGAGCGTTCTCTTCCTCTTCCTCCTCCTCCTCAGAGTCTTCCTGTTGACTTTTCTTCTGTAGAGAGGACAAGGAGTAGGAGAAGAGATTAGACTTCAAGATACACTGATTCTAGTGTAGTGTGTAGTAGATTCATACTTGAAAAAGACCCCACTGCTGGTCAAGAACTCTAAAAACAAATCCTGCATCATGTTTAATGCCAACATTCTTAATAGTTTCACTCTTTACAGTATCAGCACATGGCAACTACAGAGGGTGATTTACTGACACCTGGCAGGGAGGGCTAAGAATGTCTTCATAACACCAGCACCAGACTTCCATTTGAGATGACACTTTTGTTTATTGATCACTTTGGGCAGGAAATACGCCTCGAGTAGCTGCTCCGTCAGAAAATATGACAGAAGAAGACAAACGGCCGGTGTTCTTCGTAAATCTCTGCAGCTGTGTTTGCACCGACGCAACTCAAAATGCCCACAAGTTCCAAATCATGTCTTTATGTAGCTAATGTACAGTGCATAAATATAATACAAATTGAATTTGCTACAGTATGTAGATATAACATTTTCCCTGAATCCTTGCCGTGCATCGGCTTGCCATTTGAAAACAGTGTGGCAATGGCGAGCCCCGTCACCAACAATGGCAATTATTATATAAAGAGGTATATACAGTGTAAGTACACAGAATCACTACGGCAGAATCAATTTCAGCCATTGATACATTTAAAAATGTTTTGTATGATGAACCTCTTAAGTATTACATCTTTAGGGTTGGCGATACAGTAAATGAAATGTGTTTACATTTTCGTTAAGGTTTGAGAGAAATACACAGGCAACACTTGACCAACCTAATAACATCTAGAGCTGCAATGATTAGTCGATTATCTGATAAGCTGATCAAAAGAAAAGTAACTGTGGACCAATATGGTTCATATCATTTGATTCAGTCATTTTTCCACCAAAACCTCAAACATTTGCTGGTTCCAGCTTCTTAAATGTGAAGACTTGCGGCTTTTTATTGCCATTTATGATAGTAAATGAAGAGTCTTTGGGTTTTGGACTGTTGCTTGAACAAAAGAAACAAGATGAAGGCATCACTTTGAAAATGTGACGAGCATTTTTCGAATAAAATGTTGCGGCCTTAACAATTAATCGTCAGAATAACCAGTAATGAAAATAACTGTCAGTTGCAGCCCTGATCCTGACTGGTGTTACTCTCCAGTTCTCTCTGGTGTACAAACCTTAAATCATTTGTTGAGCTGGTTCTGACTGCTATAAAAACTATGTTAGCACCCCAGCAGTGTGTGTGGTGCTGTGCAGCAACAACACAAGCTAGCTAAATACTATGATAAAGAAGTGTAACAACATCCTACCAGTTTTAAGAAGTCAATGAGTTTGTAGGCGTCTTCTCCAGCGGAGAGGTCGACAAAGTCACGCGGGATCCTGTAGCTCAGACAGGGACTGGGCTGCACCGTCACCTCGCTGGTGGTGTAGCGAAACGCCGGGCCTTCCTGCACATACAGGGGAACCAAATGAGTGCCATTAAACTGTTTTCTGAGCCTTTGTCAGGTCACAAACAAAGAAACCTTATGTGAGGAAAAAAAACATGAAGCGAAGGCCGACCTGCTGCTGGGTGATTTCTCCAGACGTCAGCTCCTGCCAGCTGAACAGCAGTGAGTCGGTCACCTCTCCGAACGGGTTCAGATCGATCAGCCACACCCTCCCCTTCGACACACACACACACACACACACACACACACACACACACACACACAGAATACACATGTAGGCGCAACTTAGCATTTACATGGCGTTTCTTCAAACCAGACAGTTTCAAAATTCATCAGTGCTTACCTGGCTATCTCTGTAGACATCAAACACAACTGTAACAGAAAAGAAACAACTGTATTAACAACTACACATATGTAGTCATTAAACATTAGCATTACATACTGTGCATGTGTGTGCTATTTTCAGCATTTACTGTCAAGTCCAAAAAAATGTCACATTTCATCAACGTTTCTCTGCATTTTCTCGTGTCGCAAAATCCTGTTTTCAGCTGTAAATATTTAATGCCTCCAGCAGCAGAGGAGAGCTGAAGGAGGTGTGTAGCAGTGAGGGGGGGAAAAAAAGGACGCAGATGCTCACAGTCTTCGTCCAGGAAGTTGTACTGGATGTGCTGGCTGAAGAATCCCTGTATGGCCTGACAGATCTGCTCCTCCTGCTTCAAGATGTGCTGGTAATACTGAGTGTAGTCTCTCTGGGAGATAGCTGGGAACACAGAAAGACGCCATCAGCCGAGCTCAAATTGAATTTTATAATTGTTTCTAAATTAGCCCGCTGGGTGGAAGTACAGCTCGAGCGTCATTACACAGGGTTCCTACACCCTTTTTACGCATTCCAATCCAAGGACTCATCAAGGACTTTCCACGCCCTGTTCCCTGAAATTCAAGGACCCATCACTTTCAATGACCCCATGTTTATTTATGTCTATTTTCAGCTAGTTTCAAGGCTTTCATTTCCCCTCCTCAAGTTCAGACTTTCAAGGATTTCAAGGACCTGTTGGAAAGCTGATTATATCATTGTTAAATACTGCTTTTCCCCAGATTAGCCATATTCAGCTCAGTTTGCTAAATCTACTGCCCTCTAGCCGCTCGCTGTTGTAAATCACTACCGCATGTCTTCCTCCTCAGCTAAGATGTAAAATGTAATGGAAATATGATGGTCTCTCTAGTTAACAACAATAAGTAATATCTTGACATTTTTCACAGTGACCGACCGTTGAGCTGAGCGCAATTGCAGAGTTTTTTACCGATCAGCTTGTTCTCTTTGACGAAGCAGCGAAACTCTCCACCAGGAATCAGCTCGCTCCACTTTCTCAGGACCAGCTGAGGACAGAAGACAGCAGGGTGGATAAAGTCCATCGAGGTGTGAGGTGTGTGTGTGTGTGTGTGTGTGGTCTATGAAGGAGGGATCAAGTCTGACTATATTTGACTCCAAAAAAAGGTTGAAAACAGAATTTTCTTCAGAGCAAAAAAAAAAAAAAAAAAAAACGCTGACTGCATGACGGGACCTGTAAGCTCATACTGAACACAAGCTAATCACGAACTGAACATCCTTTAGAAACGGTGAACTGCTGCTGTGTGTTTAGAATGTCCTTTGAAAGATAATTACCTCATAGTTTATAACAGGATCTGGGGAGTCCTGGTCACTACATGCAAGGAATCTGCGCAAAGAAATTAATGATGGTCACCACCTCGAAATAAAAACTACAATCAGGGTGTATACAACTATCAGACACTTAAGTCTCATACTTTTTAAGACATTTTCAAGATTATTCATAATCAGATTAAAAGGGTTAGCATCACATGGCTCTGCACTTTCTATGTTTTTTTACAGTGCAAAAAGCTCTCTCTGGCTTGCCTCAGGAAGTTCAAGAAGATTTAAAAGAGTCTAACAAACAAGCATTTATCATGAAAACAGTTTTCCCGAGGCAGCACCCTGCAGTTAATCAGTCGCTGTGCTAAATGTTTGAAAAGCGTGAGGCATAAATCTACATCACTGCGATTTCTCCAGCTGCCACGAGTGTTTTACTGCAGATTGAAAGCAGCCCGCGCGCACACACCAAAGCTGGTTATTTTTACTGATAGCGGGTTGTCATCTAAATGCAAAATACGAGCGCGTGTGTGTCGATGTTGTCGGATGGAGAGGCTTACGGCTGAGTGAGGTCGTGGGTGATGAAGTCGGAACTCTTGAAGAGCAGGAATATATCGCTGAGGCTGTGACACTGCAGGGAACTGTTCAGAGCGATCCAGTTAGCATCCTGAAAGACACACACACACACACACACACACACACACACACACAGACACAGACACAGACACACACACACGGTTTTTGAAGTTATGCCTCAATTCTTGGTGCTGGCAGACTTCCAAGAGGCAATTCTAATTTGTCTCTGCACTGAACAGGAGAGGGCTTTTAGCCAACAAATTATGTGCTTGCGCTACAAATAAAAACAGGTCATGTGACACACTTGTCTAATGAATGTTATACTCCCTGTCACAATGATTATATTATCCACTTATCGCGTGATGAATGGACATGACCTTGATCATTTTAGCTGACTTTGACGTTGCCTGTTGTGTTTACATGCGTGTCAATATAAACTGCAGGGATTTCCTCCACCATTACAGGTCTTTTTTTACACAGCGCACACCGAATGAACCAAAATAAAACTATGCTGAGTGTGGCGACCCCTGCTGTTAATCAAGAGCCTTTGCGTGTAACCTGATGGATTGTGGGATTGGTGAGTAGTTAGAGCATTCTGGTGGAACCTGGGCCTGGTGCTCCTAAATATAAATCTGGTCTCTGCTACCTTGGTCTACAGCAGAGGGGTCTGCGTAGTTACTCCAGATGGGATGCCAAATTATCGTTTGATGATATTTTGAAAGTTTTCATTTTTTCAGCGTGTTTTTCACTGACTTGGGATGAGAACCTGTGACTATCTACATACTACTGAAAGACATTTGCCAGCTAGCTACGCATAATTGTAGGCCTCATTTAAAGCACCATTATGTCACATTTGGCTTACAATAAAAGCTTCAAAATCATGTTAATGGTACAGTGTCTTGTAACAGGGTGAATGGTGTCTCTGTCTCAGCCACTCTGCCCCCCATCACCTGTTTCTGCACTATGAAACTTCAGTGAGAGGGTCGGATCACAGTGTTATATACATGTTTACTTCAAGACACAAGTTTTCAAAACACAACATTGATATGACGTAATGGATATAGTTTGTAGTTAGCACCTACATTACATCTGACAAATTGTTACAGATCTGGGATTTATATTTAGCACAATGGTGTTGCACTACGAAAATGTGTGTGTGTGTGTGTGGGGGGGGGCACCAAAATCACAGTTAGGGGCGAGAGGAGAGCCTATTAATAGGAACGAGCCAGTGTGTTAATTTTGTTTTAAAAAGTGGCATCACAATGTACCTAAAAGCTTATCTAATGTCGTCTCTACACCCCTGTGTGGTTTAATTAACTGTTTTATGTTTGATCTATTTAGAATTCCAATTTCAATGTCTGAATATTGTTGAGCATTAAAAACTCATTGCTCTTTGAAAGGATGTACTTGCATTATTATGCTACTATATTATCATTCTATTGGTGACATAAAATGCTCTTAAAATGACAATAACGTGATTTCTGGGACAATATACAGCACTGATCAACAAAAGTATTCATCATGACAGGCTAACCTGTAACCTTAAAATAAAACAGTCGTACAAAGTTGGTCAAGTGTGCGGTGTTTTACCCGAGGAGCGCTCCAGTTGAGTTTGGGAAAGACACGCCCACCCAGGGCGTTTATAGCCTCCAGCACTTTAGATGTGAATTCTGGGAACTCGGGAGCCTAACAGACGCAATGACACATCATCACACGGCACTCCTGATTTTAATATATTCAAATGATAAACATGGGGGAGTGTGCAGCATAACGGTTTTCCAAAAGTTTTTTTAAAGTGGGAAGCTATTGTATCATGTTTGTTTGGCCTCAGAAATACAGACAGTGCATTTGGATGAGAAACTAAATGTACTTACAGTGGCAGTGGTGGTTGTCTCATCATCTGACCACTAGAGGGAAGCAGAGGACAAGAAACAGGACGGGAGGTTAAAAATATGCATAAAATATAACATTTCTTATTACTGTTTAACTGCTGTGTTAATGCTGTTAGGTTGTGTGTTCACCAGACAAAGCAGCTATGTTAAAAGTAGCGTCAAAAGAAGATGCCGTTTCATCTCTGAAAAACTTTAAAACGTGTAATTGTCGTGTGTTCATTAACCAAAGTTTTGTTATAAAGTAACTCTTCATTTTAAATGTGAACTATGTTTCAGAGTTTCCCTACTGACTCTCTAACTTCAGTCTACAATCTTGGTCTCAGCATGGGTCTGTTAACCAATTTAGTAATCGGTCACAAGTAATTTCACAAATAACTTGTGAATGTAAAAAAAAAAAACAGTGATAAAGTGACTTCTCAAATGACAGAAGAGGGCGGACACTTTCCTGTGAAATGTAAACTACTTCAGGGTTGTATTTCTTTTTTTTTTTTAAGTAAGGACTCTTCTTTCAAAGAGATGAGCGAAAATAGAACAGGATGCCAAGTGGACACACAACTTTAGTCTCTGTTCCTGTACCTGAACGTCTTCTTCTGCATCTGAGTTGCTGTTGTTAGTGTGAGTCTGCTGTGTGTTATGGTCACTGAAGGGAAGAGAAACGACAGATGAGTTTATCGCCATAACAACAGGGTCAACCTGTATCACCTGCTATATGCACACCTCTTAACTTCTTTACATCAGGGCTTTGCAAACACAGCAGGTCAGGTCAACCATTCTGCAACACAACACCAAGGGAGGAGACCCGAAGATGGAACTGAATTTTGACATGATATTTACACCTCCAATTATGAGACCTCATGTATGTCACTCACAAAAGACTAAATGGCAGGATTAGTGTGTTTATGACTGTGTGTGTGTGTGTGTGTGTGTGTGTGTGTGTGTGTGTGTGTGTGTGTGTGTGTCAGTGGCCTCATACCTCCCAGAGACTACCAGTGTCCCATCGTCCAGTAAATAATCTATTACATTCTGAGGCAGTGGGAGAATCAGACTGGAATAAAGAAGAAGAAGAATATAGCATATAATGCAAATACATGTAAATAAAAGAGCACACACATACGTATGTCAAAGGTAGAATGAGGTTAAAGAAAGCTACTCTGACAAAGGATTTAAACACAACAATTAAAGCTAAGTATAAGCAAGAAGATAGAGATGGCAGCTATGTTCTTCTGTCTGGTAGCTAGCGCTAGCACTTAGCTAAATAGACCATTCTTTTTTTTTTACAGCAACAGTTGAACTGTTTTCTGTTATTCAAGTACAAATTATAGCTGTTTACCTTTTAATCGTATGTTTCTTGAATATCGGATACCAAACCGAAAACTGACAGTTGACAACTTGCTCCTTCTTCATGCTGCAATATCCTTTAACGGAAATGTGTCCATCAGTAAATGTCTTCCGATGCCATGATATTTTGGAAAAGCACGGCGCCGCATTCTCATTTGACGCGGCGTAATTTTGACTCCTCAGTTAACTCCTCGGTTTTTACAGGTATTAATGGATTTAATTCCCAATGTTAAACCGCCGAGGCTTTATTGTTAGATTTCTGTCATAAAATTGTGTTTTTAGAGGTCGGAGGTCTTTTGGAGGTGCACGTGTAGGCGTGGTTGATGCAACACCCGCTGACTTGAGACATAGATCGTTTATCGAAACGAGCTATCACTCATTCGTTTATTGGCATGAAAGTTTCAAGAAACAATGTTCCCAAAGCGTCATGATGCAGAAATCAGTGCAATACAATATATAATAATAGCTAATTTACAATATGATCAATTTAAGATTTAAAATGGAATAGAAATAAACATCTTTTAAAAAAAACTACAGACGTTAGTTTTCACTCCCACAAAACACTAACCATATTGCCTTAACTTTTTTCAAATTATTACGATTAGTTTAAATGAATAAGAACTAATCCAAAAGAATTGAGCACATCATAATGTTATTGAATTACTTCTTTAAAAATATAATAATAATGAGTGTGAAGATAATTACTTTGTTTGGTTCTTCCATTTTACCGGCGACAAAATATTGGTCTCCGGTGACGTTTGCGATATCCGGAAGTAGTGCCAGAGTGACTCCTCAATCATTCTATACCATCTCTTCTAGCTGGAACCTACACACCGTTTAGATTTCACGTGAGTAAAGTTTAATTACTTCCATTTCAAATGACTGTTTAATAAAGTTTAAAACTTGCGAGCTCTGAACCCTCGTGGCAGTGTCAAGCGTAAATCAGCTAGCTGCCGTAAACAAAGCAAACAAACGAGCTGAAAAGCAAAATGTTGAAATGTGCAGCTAATTGAGCAACTCATGATCAGAGGCGACCAGTCCGGTCCGCATTAAAATGGTGGTTCTTTGTATTTTGTTTTAATTCTCAGCCCGAGCTCTTGGTGGACAGTGTTCAATTTGTTATTTCAAGCTTTTTTGACTCTACTGTTCTTCATTTCCAGTTGTCCGGATACTGAAAATGAGCAATTCAGGGGAAGCCAAAGCGGTCACTACTCCACATATAGTGAAAGAAGAGGTACGTTCGGGTTTGTTTGGTTTTTTAGGGGTTTTTTTATAAATGATATCCGGACAGAAACTGAGTGACAGCTGCTTTAAAATACTCCGCATTGACTCAGACCTGAAGCTGTAATGTCCGCTGACAGTTTTGGGAGCATGACCTGCAAAAATGTGCTCTGACGTAACACAATAGAACATCAGTAAATCACGTTTATGTTTAACATTCACAATGACATGTTTTAATGCAGGACTTCTGCATTGGTTTGAGCAGAGATTGTGCAGATCTGCCTCATAACTCAGTTAAAGTGAATGGTTTCATCACAGTATTACATTAACTATGATAAACTGATGCATTGTCAGTGTACAACAATGCAACACAAATCAAGGTAACACAAAATATCCTTTACCAAGTATAACGCTTCATCTTAACCCTTCAGTTCATAAAAACAAAGCAGAGGGTTCTAACTTCTTTCAATGCAATTTTCCAAAACACAGACATAAAATAACCACATAAATGCTTCTCTGTAAGACAATCTCCACTGTTGTAGTTTGGTTATATTGGTAGAGCTGCGGCTCAGACTGTAATAAGTCTTTACTGAGTTGTGTTGGTGCCATAGACCGTCTCAGCCTGGTGCTTTTCCTTTTTGTCTCGCAGCTCATTGCAGCAGGAAAATGGGTGAAGCTGGAGAAGACAACGTACGTGGACCCTGCTGGAAACACCAGGTACTGTTCCGTCTTCATCTGACACGGATTATCATCTGCACAAGTGTCCCGGCGCACTGTTTCACTCTCTGATTTTCACCCACCAGAACCTGGGAGACTGCGAAAAGGACGACGAGACAAAGCAACACACAGGCAGATGGTGAGCATCTACGCACTCTTTGTTTTCCTGTTCGCTCGTCAGTTGGGCTTTCACTGACACTAAGGTCAGATTGTGTAGCTAAACCGGCTGTAACACACTTTTCCTGCAGGTGTTGGAATCATCGCGCTGCTGAAACGGACGCTCCACAAAGACTGCGTTGTGATGGTAAAGCAGTTTCGTCCTCCTATGGGATGCTACACTCTGGAGTTTCCTGCAGGTCAGAAAGTTGTCTTTTTTAAATGGATTCCTCAAACATCCTTACAATTTTTCATTTTCAGTCCAGTGTTTCACCCTTTTCATTCGAACTTTTCATGTGGTAAAGTTTTGATTTCTAGTCTCAAAAACATCGCGCATCTCATTCCTCTGCCCACATAATGGAGCTGTTGGGACTTTTGCAAACTCTCGATGCCACATGTGTGTCTTCTGACGCTTCTAACGTCGTCTCTGCTCTGCTCAGGGCTGATCGATGAGGGTGAAAGCGCCGAGGCTGCTGCCTTGAGAGAGCTTAAAGAAGAAACCGGCTACAAAGGAGAAGTAGTCGGAGTCACTCCAGGTATCGTCGCACAGAGACTTACTATACATTTGATTGCATTAGCTGCCTATCTAGGTTGTATCCTATCTACTGAGTGTGTTGGAGAGGTTCAAGGGTCAGTGGTGAAAAGAAGTTCCATGCTCAATTTATTCTGTTGGTATTAATATTATTGTTTGGATCGCAGTGACCTGTCTGGACCCCGGTTTGTCCAACTGCACCACCCAGATCATCATGGTCAACATCAACGGAGATGAAATGGAGAATATCAACCCAACACAACAGCTCGGTGAGCAGACTCACTCCTTTATACACCTAGTAATAAAAATATTCAAATATCCTAAATAAAGGTAACATAATTAAAATAAAGGCACACAACACAGTAAATAAATAAATGAAGATATTAAACATTTGGCACAGTTTTTCTTGGCAAAAATAAATGACCCACACAATACAAGTCTAGGAATAGGTGTGAAATTTAAATGCAAAAATCAATTAAGATGCCACCTCGACCCCAAAAAAGTGGTGACATTGTGAAAATGTTAATGTATTTTAAGACTACATTTGTGAATGATATACAAACCTGTTGGCTAATCTTGCTCTCCTTTGTTCTTCTGCAGGTGATGGAGGTGAGTTATGTTTGATTGTATATAAAAAATAATCATTTTTCCCTCATAAAGCAACTCCCCACACAAACTGTTATCCTCTCTTTCCAGAATTTGTTGAAGTCATCCTTCTGCCCCTCGATGAATTCCAGACGAAAATAGACCGTAAGGCTTAATGTTTTCCACAGAGTGATGTTGGGATGTGAGCATCGAGACCGCTGACCTAACTCTCTGTTCGTTCTTTCCCCCGCAGAGCTGCTGAAGAAAGAAAAAATCGTGGTGGACTCCAAAGTGTACATCTTTGCCATGGGGATGGCTCAGGCCTTCTTTAAGCCGAGGGAGCTGCCCGTCCTGAAGCAGTGAAGAGGAACGCTCAGGGAGGAGGAAGTAGTCTTTTGCTGTTACATAGGGCTCCTGCACAGGACTGGAAAATCTGGAATTGTATTGGAAAGTCAATTCTTAGTGTTCTAAATGAAATTAAGAAATTGTATGAGAAGTTGCGTTGTGGTTTTAGACCTGATGTGACCTCATATTTTAATATTTGTTTTCTATGAAGTGCAATGACCATCCACGGAGCAATACATCAGTTAGACTACCAGTATGTGTAAACAAGCTAAGAAAAATGAAATGAATGAAATCAAAGCCTTGAAAAAGATAAACTGAGCCTCTGAAGCAGCGCTGTTTACACTACATGTCCTGGACCACTCTTTGTACTCAGCAAGGCGAGGCCTGAAACACCCGGTGGCCATTACAGGCTTTACTCTTGTGTGCCTTATGTGACAAATTGTCATTTCCAGGTTTTTATGAGATTACGAAAGGTTGACAAGATGTTACTTTTGTCATTTTTATGTAGTGATTGTGGAACATTCCTTTCACCGTGCTAACATACTGTTTCCCAGACTTAAGGGCACAAAAATCTGCCCCTTAACCACTCCTGTTTAAAAACAAAAAAAACATTACATCTACCATGTAGTAAATTATTGCTTCATTTACTTCTTTGTTTTCTTTGTTTTCTTTTTCGATAACCTCTGAGGGAAATAATAGATTTTGGAGACAGTGTGTCAGACTTTTTTGCACTAACATTTAACATGATGACAGAGCAGTCGGAGCATTAAATCCTACAAGCTCACATCCTTCCTCTGGATCTTGTCTAAAGACATCTTATAACTTACTTTAGAGGAGCCATTAGTTAAAAAAGAAGTCACGCACTGTGGTAATAGTTACAGATGGTAATTGGCTTAGTATATTAACAGTGTTAACAATATGGGGGGGGGGATCTTTGTCCATGTAACTCAACTGTAATGTTCATCAGAGGTACTGTGTTGATAATTGAGAGAAAGTGAGTCATGCTGTGCCTCCAGTCTCATTATCATGCAATTAACTGGAAATGTACCTACCTAACCCCTAGAAATGACTGACCAATGAATAAAAGTGATACTACATTTGCTCTTACCTCAGTTTTCGTTTCTGCTTCCAACAACTGAAAGTTAACTGAAATATTCTTCAGGTATGCCATGTCATGCACTTAAATAGCATGAGCTCCCATGAAGCGCTTTAGTGATAATTCTCTAAGTTTGTCACTATCTTACATTGTCATTCTATGTATTGTTTTATTTTTTGGTATTGAGTCTTTAAATGATAAAAACATATTTTACAACATACATACATTGTGAGTGAGTGTGTCCTCCATACAGCTGGAGGGCAGAGGGCCGCCGTCAGGGCCGGAGTGGGGCCACTTTTCAGCCCGGGAGTTTCAGGCCCATGACTGGCCCACTTTTTTTTTGGCTCTTACGATCGTGTAGTTTTTATTTATAACATGTTTGAAATTATCTTCTGCTGGGCTTCTGCTGTCTTCTGCTGTCTTCCTGGATATGATCTCACTGTCCTCTCTCTCAGCATCTATATATATATATATTATTTACTCTGTTATTCTCTCTACCTGTCCATTGTGCAGTCATGGCCTCCTCCTCATCCCTTTCAGCAGTAGACTGGCTTATCTGCTGCTCAGAGGCTGCATCAAAACATCAAGAGTCATTTCACTGGGTTTACTGGAGTTTTTTAATCAGTATTTGCACTTTTTTTTTTTAAATTGTGATTTGCCATATATTGGGTGACTCAAATGGTGTAATATTTCAATTAATTTTCTATTGTACTTGCGAAGAGGTTGAGACTACATTGGCTGATATTAGCATAATATTTACGCTGCTTCTGAGTAGGGCTGGTGCTTGTACTGGGTGATTGCCACTGAAGTTCAAGTAGAACTAACTTACACACTACTAAGAATCTACAAGTGAAATTTCATATTTGTACATGGGCATTTATACTTTTATTAATTAGTAAAAGAAAGTGACCTTGATGAGGGAAAGCAGTAAGAACGTTTGGGGCAACGCTTAGCCTGAGCAGCTCAGGTGGTGGTGGTTTACATAAAAAATGGAAATTAGATAGATATAATTACTTTAATGATCCCAGACTGGAAAATTATTTAATAATCCATTTTTATTTAAGAAGACTTTTCAGCATATTTTGGAGCTTTTAAAGCATGTCATTTTATTGTGAAGGGCAGGAATGTGGTCCTGAATGTGTTGACAGCATTAATGAGCATGTGACAACCAGCAGCTCGCCAGTGGTGTCTCAAAGTGATCCAGTAATGGGACGCTGCGGATGCAGGGATTTCATTTCAACCAAGTAAGAACACACCTGACTCGACTTATTCAATCAACTGAATTGTCTTCACACAGTTGATTTGTTGGATCAGGTGTGTTCTTGCAGCCACAGCGGCCCTTTACTGGATCAGTTTGACCAGGGTGTCCGACTAGGGCAAACAGTAGCACGCAGCTAATTCACCGGTGTTAGCGTCCTTTTGACAACTCTTGTCAAGACAAAGATACATTAAGCCATTAAAACCATGTATATGTTACAAATATAAGAAGTTAGACTTTAGTTTCGCACCAATAAATCACCGTGACCGTCAGCTCTCCTGACCGAGACTTCAGGGAACTTTCCCCCAGAAAACAGCCTCCATCCCCGCGAGTGACAGAGTCAGACAGCGTCCAGTTTACTGATGGTGATTATGTATAATTATGTAATTTAGCGCGAAAAACCCTAACTCCGTCACTTTCCAGGATGTTTGGTGGGTCAGGATCTTATTCACAACACATTATAACAGCATCCGTATGATAATAAATCGTCCGCGGGTTTGGATTAACAGGGGGAACACCTGGGGAGACACCCACGTCATCAACATGACGTGTACCGTCACGCCTCTTTAGGAGCCGCAGCGCCGGCTTTCTATGTGAATCACACACGTGAAGGCGGAGAGGCTTCGCTCTGTGTGAATCAACATCGGCGGAGAATTGCCGAACCACCGCTCCGGAGATAATGCGGAGAGGCTGTGTAAAAAGGGCTACTGACGCTTATAGCAACGGCTTGCCGGTAAAACTATTTGGAAAACAACGGCTTTATGGACCCAACCAACTCTATTTGAGACGGGGGGGGCGCCCTCAGATGGTAAAACCCATCTATTGCCATGCAGAGGCTGCGCTGTCACTGCACTTTAAGAGAAGATTAAAACAACAAAATATTAAAAAAAAAAAAAAAAAAAAAATCAGACCGGCCCACAAGTGACGTGAAAGTGAAGCGGCCCACCGGGAATTCTCCCGAATCTCCCGATTACCCACCCCGGCCTTGGCCGCCGTGGCTCAGGGTACTACAGCCAGCATCTTGTTATCGAGAGGTCGCTGGTTCTATTCCCCTAATCTGCATGTCAAAGTGTCCCAAACTGCTCCTGATGTGCTGGTCGGCACCTTGCACGGCAGCCACTGCCATCAGTGTATGACTGTGTGAATTACTGTAAGTTGGTTTGGACAAAAACATCTGATAAATGTAATACAGCACATATCCTTTATGTATACCATTTTTTTTCATTGGAAAAACACGTTTTTAAACTCAGCAATAATTTTGTGCCGGGATAAAGTTGAAATGCTTGTAAGTTAATAAAGTAACTTTCATATAAAAGCACTTCTGTGGTTTCCTGCCTACAAACTGCCACAAACTCCAGTCCTCTTGGTTCAGTAATGTCCCCATAGGCTAAATTCGCCAACAGCGACTAACATTCAAAGAAGAAGAACAGTCGACCAATGAGGTGGCTAGAAATAATAATTGGAAAAAAAAGCTAGGTACTTGGAAACAACGGTACATATCGGACGATGCAACAAATACAGTAACGTCAAAATGAACTTTAGTTAGTTTGATGACATTAACTGAGAGGCTTACTTGAGTTTTGGGACAGGTCTGTGGCTGCAGAAAAAAAGCGGGAAGTGTTTGTTAGGTAGTGTAAATAAGCTAGCAACAGTCGTTGTTTACTAAAGGTTCAACGAGAGTAGTTAGCTAAAGCTAGCTTAACTTAGTTTGAACGGAACCAAAGCGAAACACATTCTTAGTCCTTAACGTTAAGTTACGTAGTTGTGTTATCAAGACGCATGAGCTGGGCACGACGATGGAAGTGGCTGCTAAAGGTAAGTTAATTATCAGGCTAATAGCTAAGTCTGTCTCAGCCACCAAATAAAGCAAACATAACGAAGTGCTGCATTCTTTCTTCAACTGTAACGTTAACTTTGCCTAGCTAGCTAAGCTAAGTAGTATGCTCTTTTGCATTTGAGTTGAAAACCGTTAACGGACGGTCTATCATATTCATAGCCATAAAGGAACAGGACCTGTACTTTCCTTAACAACTCTTTTACTTGTCTGGGTGTAAATGCCTTCTGCACTTCATTTAGACTGTAGTAGGACTCTCAGTATCATGTCATACTAACAGTTTACAATGCATACATCTGCTGTTGGTTTGGAACTTATGAAAATGTTGCCTGAGGTAAAACCCACCTGTGTTGAGTAATGAGGGGGAAACAACGTCTTACCAAAGGATAGGGCTGGCTTATGAGTAAAACATGATAATATATAGTATTGAACTGGTTTGTTTGTTTGTTTTAACCTCAGCATATAAAGGATTGAAGAGTGACATTATTGTTACAGATCGTAAAACTAAAGAATGACTGACGTTACCCAAGGACAATCCCAATACATTGATTTGTCTTGTGCTGACACGACTGTATGTTATGTTGTTTCATAGGGAAGGTCAAAAGGAGACACCTGAACGCAGCGGAGTGTGATGCGCTTGGACAAACTGCAGAGGGAACTGATGCCCTCACCCATCCCCAAACCGTCAACAGTGGGCTGGGAAACCGCAGCCCCAACCGCGGGCTCTACCCCAGGACACCCACCAAGCGCCGGAAGTGTGGTAATCTGCTGTAAACATTCTGCTAGAAACCAGGGCTGCGACTAATGAATGTTTTCATTATCGATTCATCTATTGAGCATTTTCTCGATTCGTCAATTAATTGTTTGGTTTGTAAAATGTCAGAAAATGTAGAAAAATGTAAAAATCAGTGTTTCCCAAAGCTCAAGAGGACGTCCTCAAATTTCTTGTATTGTACACAACTCAAAGACATTCACTTCACTGTCACAGAAGAATAAAGAAACCGACAAAGCAGCAATACTTGCATGAAAATGTAGTTTATTCATTACGTTGCCCAGCCTTTGGTAGGAAACATAAAATGAATGTCTCTCTCACTCCTTTTATCGACAGCATCTGCCTCAGGAAGTCCCGCCGGGCAACAGAAGAGCATCAACAGCTTCTTCTCTGTAACAGGAGTCATCAGCTCCAGTCCGCACAAATCACCCCAGCCCTGCTCGTCCACACACACAAATGGACTCAGAGGAGAACTTTTTCCCAAAGAAGAGGTTGCGAGAGAGGAGGATGAGGAGGATGATGATGTCAGCCTTTTATCATTTGCGATGCCGGCAGAGCCTGAGGCGGGAGAGGACGAGGTTGACGATGTAAGCCTTTTAGCTGCCGATATCCAGCCAGAACCTGAGACAAAGCGGGAGGAGGCACCGCTTGATCATCTGGAGGGAATGACGGCAGAGATGTTTTGGGGCGATGGCGACTTTGACAGTGACTTCCACAAAGAGGATGAGGAGGTGGAGGCCCTTCCTGATGCCCACTATGGGCTCCTGGGTAGTAACAAGGTCCTGCAGGAGCCCCAGGGCTGCATAGATGACCTTCCAGAGGAGGTGCTGAGACAAGTGCTGTGCCAGGTCCCTGCCCGAGACCTCTTCCACAGTGTCAGCTTAGTCTGCCATCACTGGAGGAACATTGTCCAAGACCCCAAGGTTACACAAACCACAGTAACATTAAGTCATTTTTTAGTGCGGGGTAGGGGCTAAAGTTAAGTAACATTATCTAAGCATAAGTAATGGAACAAAAGCAGGGAGTGTGAACTTGCTGCAGAACTACATTCGCGCAGGTTCTTGCATGAAAGAAGGCTTTGAGAGATAAACGTTGTGTGAACATAGTGAGCTCTGAGAGTATTTTATCTTTCTTTTGTGGTTTGATATTGTTTTTCCTATTGTACCGCTCATTTTCAAACTTCAAGGGCCAACTAAAGCTCACCAGGGTAATGTAGTTGTTGTGTGTTTGTTTTCCTGGTAACAGTTTGTTCCATTCAAGAAACAATACTACCGCTACATGATGATGGAGAAGGCTGCAATGCTGGAGATCCACGGCGTCCTGAAGAAGAGTCGCATAACAAATCCAGCGTTAACAACGCTCAGCATACGACACCTCATTGTGTAAGTATATATTTCCTCAGTAAGGTACAGCTCTGTAACAATACATAGGCGAAGAAGTGGCTCACCAATTTTTGCGCTAGGACAGATAATACAAATTCTCTGTTGTGGCAGATACAATAAACGATAACGGCAATCTTACAAATGAAAAGAGGAAAAAAAATACACACCTCAAGCCCTTTACTCCACTGTTTATGAGGTTGCAAGCCTTTTACAATAAACTAGATTCTGGTGGATTCATTCCTCTTACCTTTACATCTGATGTGCGAAAACTGACTGAGAATTTAATTTATTTGAACGTGTGCTTGTTTCTTGTAAAGCTGCAACTCTATTATTGACTATTTTCATTGTCGATGAATCTGTTGATTATTTTCTCGATTAGTCTATTACTTGTATGGTCTTCAAAACCCAAGATGACTCCCTCAGATATCTTGTTTTGTCCAAACACAAAGATATTCAGCTTTCTGTCATAGAGGAGTTAAAAAAAGGGAAATATTCAAATTTAAGTAGCTTGAGCACAGAAGGCCAAAGATGCAAATTTAGCCATTCAGAACCTCCTTAGTATTTGGGTCAAGTGAAAAGTAGAGAACATTTTAACTCTAATTTTCATTTAAATGTGAAGCTTTTTTCTGATCTCGACTTCACTCAGAACTTCAGTTAAATGAATAAATGTTGTCATATAAAATGACAATATTGTTTAAAGGGAATGTTGACATATTTGAAATGCTCTGTGTGGTAATGTCTATCCTTGTCTGTGTGTGTTTTGCTCAGTTTAATGGCCCAGCATAAGTTGGGAGAGCGGGTGAGGCCGGAGGACATTCTGGAGTGTGTTAAGAAACATCGCCTTTTTCCTCAGGCTGAGGCCTCAATAAGATTACGTATTCCTGACATTAAGAAGTCCTTTAACCTTGGCTTGGAGGTATGACTCACACACACAAATTCTCAAAGTGTAGGTCACAGTGTGCACATGACTACTGTGGAAGTTTTCACATCATCTGTCTCTGGTCCGCAGGGTCCCAACCCGTACGCAGCCATGGCCGCCATACTGATCCTCAGTGAGAGCGTTGGAGACGTGCAGGCCTTGGTGTCTCTGCTCACTGGCTGCATGTCAGACACTGCCATCACAGAGTACCTTAGTCATATGGCCATGATGCTGCTTGCCTTAGAGAGGAACAGCATCAGGATCAGTGACAGGTACAAGCTTCGAGTGTCACCACCTTAGAATCCCCCAATATTCTTTTCCCTTTCACTACAATTCTCTTTTCTTTCTCCCCAGGTTGCATTACAACATCTACTACGTACTCCACCTGATGGAGAACGGCCCCTTTACCGTCAGCTCCTGTCAGAGCGGGTGAGGAACAAATATATTAGCCTGACTGATGCACATGAGTAATAAGTATAGCCTGCTTTGTTTTGTAGAGATATTCTGGTAATATAAGGCTGAATGATTCTTGGCCCTGACTTATCCTATGTATTATATTGTGGATGTGCTTGAAGTTGCACAATTTGCTTGCCATTGATGTGACAATGTACACTTGTACTAAACATCACAAGTGGCCAACTGTGCAGTAAAAGTTATGTTTAGTACAAGTGTACAGGACACTGTTGGGAAATTGCAGGGTCCTGCTGCTAAAAATAAATAAATAATCTGGAATCGGATGCAAAGACTTGTGTCCTTGCAGATACCCACACCACCATTTAAGGTGTTATCAGTGGCCTTTTTTTGATACTGGTATCAGTATTGGAACAACCCCATTTGTAGTTCACTCTTAATTTCTTAATGGATAAACCAAGCACGTCTTTCTGATCTAGTTCATTGGTTCTCCATAAAAATGTCTTCAATTTGTTTGTCTGGCAGGTTAAATGTATTTTGACAACTCCAACAGGAAGTGGGAAGGTTTATCCTTCTGACAATGACCATTTTGCATCTGTGCGTGTGTTTTTGCTAGGCGGCCTCAGATTCACCTCACATCTGAACAGCAGCAGATCCTCAGCCACGACATCCAGCCAGATCACGTGGTTAAGATCGTGGCTTTCGCAGGTACGTCAGCACCATTCTATGAAATGATTTTATTTTTATCAGGGACAGACCAGCATGAAATAATAAAGTACTTCAAACCAAGTAAAAGACAATCACAAATGTCACAATGTTATCATTTTGTGTCTAGTGTCAGACTCGCAGCATTTACATCAGAATGTGAACACATATACAGTCGCGGTCAAAAGCTTCTATATCATGGCAGTCTTCACTTCCAATGATTTCTACAGCTCTCATTTTTCTCTCATGGAATGAGAGGAACACATACTACTTTTCACAAGAAACATTCATGAAGTTTGGTTTAATAAATAATGTATTATAGGTGAACAATCAATTTTGGTGATTATACAAAGTTTGTATGAATCATATTTTCTGCAGAATGGCCCGTTAACTTATTCTGAGTGATTCTAATTGATAACGACTGATCATTTTTCTGGGGCCATTTTGATAGGGCTCAGTTTATACATCATCTGGACTCGGCCACAAGCACTATAAAGGGAAAGGCTAAAGCGCTCAGCATTGATCTGAAAGAGCCAATTATTGATTTGAACAAGTCAGGAACGTCGCTTGGAGCCCTTTCAAAGCAGTTACAGGTTGCAAGACCAACTGTGCAAACAACTGTTTGTAAGTGTAAAGTGCATGGCACAGTTGGCTGAGGTTTGCTGCTGATCACGTGGACAAAGGAAAAACGAAAACTCTGTGGCGAGAACATGAGGCCTTTAACTCCAAGAGCACCATACCTACTGTCGAGCATAGTGGTGGTGGTATTATGCTGTGGGCTGTTTTGCTGCCAGTGGATTTGGTTCTCTAAAAAAGTAAATGCAATAATGAAAAAGGAGGATTATCTCCAAATTCTTCAGGAAAACCTAAACTTATCAGCCACAAAATTGGGTTTTCGGTGCAGTTTGGTGTTAAAAATGTAGCAGATGACTACAAGAAGCTTGTGGATGGCTATCAAAAGCACCTAATTGACATGAAACAAGTATTAGAATTAGAAAAACACCCTAAATTCAGATTTGAAGCAAACTTCATGACTGTTTTTTGTGACAAAGTACTATGTGTTCCCCTCATTCCATCACAGAAATATGAGAGTTGCAGAAATTATTGGAACTGAAGACTGCTATGATATACATTTTCTTGACAAGAGTGTGTCAACTTTTGACCGTGACTGTAATTGCATCCTAATGCAGTAGCTATGTTTAATAGTAAATCTAGTTTAAATGTGAAGTGTCTGTGTCACCACCAGGGAGCATCCTTTTCTAGATAATTAAGACTTTCTCAGGGACCCAAAGGGTTTATACATTATTCAAATACAGGCAATGACAAATGTGTATGTGTTCCAGTTCACCTCTGTATTTAATGAAGAACAAGTTTAGTACCACAATGTGCACCATGTTTTGTTTGGTTTCATCGTATCTATAATTCGGGTCGGTTTGTTTCTTTTAAACTCTCCTTAATCTTTGCAATTGGATGTTACTCGGTGATGTGTGCTACAGGGACAGGGAAGACCACCACGTTGGTGAAGTATGCCGAGCAGCGGCCACACCTCCGCTTCCTGTATGTGGCCTTCAACAAGTCAGTGGCCAGCGAGGCGCAGCGCTGCTTCCCCAGCAATGTGGCCTGCAAAACTGTCCACTCACTGGCCTTCAACGAGGTTGGGAAGAGGTGAGAATTTTCCCCTCAGATGCTCTCAGAGACGTTCGAACATAAAATATAAATACAGATTGTGGACGAAGAAGCAGCTGTGGCAACATTTCTTTGTCTAGTAACTACATAAATATCAAAGCTGTAATGTCATACATTGCAAATGTAGTTCATTATTTATTATATACTTATCTTGAGGGCCAAGATAACAGTGCTGTTGACAGGAAGTTATGCTTCTCAGTTCAGTTATAACAATTGTGAAGACGTATTCTGGGCCAGTCGGGGTCTAATTCACAGCATCAACGAGGGAAGATTATAACTCTTCAAAAACGTACGTGTTCATCAAATGCAATCGATGTCTGTGCACTGTAACCAGGAAAAATTACAGGAAAATTAAGGCAACAAACTTAAATCAAATGTTAAGTTAGAAGATCGATCTGAAGTTCTTAATTTTTTTACTTTGATCTGGAGTTAACAGAAGTGAAAATTCAAAGTACTTAATATCTGTAAGCCCAAGTGTTAATTAAAAAATGAATGAAGAGTGAAAGTTTTATCATCATTAAAGTTCCCCCTCACACTTTGCATTGTTTCAAATTTGATCAGAGAGAAGAGCAGTAAACTTTTCAGAGACACGTAATATTAGAATCAAAAACGACTTTGACAGATTTTTTACATGCTGGGATATGTAGCATGTTAAAAAGATGTTGAACAGTGGTCCTATATGGTATAATTTGATGAATTATATAAACAATCACTTGGACATTTTGTCAATCTATTATTTGGAGACTGGGCTTGTACATTATAAATTTTGAAAGTAATAACTAGATCATTTAAACAATCTACTTAAACTGAGTTTATTTTCAGAGACTAAAAGACTCTGTATATAACTAATGGGATTTGTCACACGTCACTGTTGACAAGCGTTGGCAGCAGTTTGGCATACCACACTGTGGCTTCCTGTTTATGAATACTTGCAAGATGAGTTATAGAATATTAAATGATAATTTGTATATTTCAAACATCTTGACGCACATATTCTATGGATGCATGCCTCTCCCTAACCTAGAACTGTAAGTCTGAAAATCTCTGCCCTGTGTTCACAGAGTCACAAACTCACTCCGATTTCTTGTAAATATTTGCTATCTATGCAAATTTTGTGGACTAATGATGACACAGATGTACATTGATTCATTAACTCAAAAAATATTTTGAGTTTGTGGAAAAAGTGGTCTATGGTAATTAAGCATTAAACGTAGATGGAAAGTCGCCCACTGTCTGTCTGACTGTTTTCTGCCCACGTAGCCTGACGTCTGTTTGACCATCAGAAGGTCGAGCTGCTCTCTCTGGGTGATCAACCTCGTCCACAGTAACTCTTCATTGTGTTGAGATGTATAGTAAGATCACATCCCTTTAAAATCTACCTGAAGTTCTTACTTTTTTTACTTTTAATGTTCACTGCTCTTCTCTATAGATCAAAGTAATTCATATCTGTAAGCTGGATTCAAAGAGTAAGGATTCAAAATATTTTTTTTTTTTTCTGTTATCTTCCTTGTGGCAGCTACCATGTACGTAAGAAGCTGACCTTCAACCTGAAGCCGTTCGCCATCAACTCTGTTCTGCCTGAAGGCCGCGGCGGCTTTGTCAAATCCAAAGTGGTGACCACAACGCTCAACACCTTCATGTCTTCTGCCGATGACTCGATCACGATCAGACACGTCCCCAGTTATCGGGTTACGAGAAAGGGAAACAAGGCGTTGACGGTGAATGAGCGTGAAAAGCCTGTAAGGACACATGATATATTCAATATATACACATCGTACCTGTAGTGTGAATACATGAAAATACAAGTATTGGCACCACAAAATGACTTTTAAACTGTATGTCTTTTATTGTGAATTCCTAGCTTTTTGTGGAGGACGCGCAAAACATCTGGCAAAAGATGAAGAACCTGAACGAGAGGGACCAGGAGGCGTATTACATGACCCATGATGGTACGTCTGCTGTGAATGAGTGAAATGAATCAATAGTGAAGAAGTAGTTCTAATATTAGAGGCGATGCTGCACAGATTAACTTTTTTCATTCCCAGGTTATTTAAAGCTGTGGCAGCTCCAAAACCCAAAGCCCCAGCTGTCTGACAAGTATGATGTACTCTTCATCGATGAAGCCCAAGACTGCACTCCAGGTAATGATACAGGATTAAGGAAAGGTATGATCATGCTTTTTTTTTTTTTTTTCTTGTGGTGGTGATGGTTTCTTCCCGTCTTCCCTCGCAGCCATCATGGATGTGCTAATGGCTCAGCGCTGTGGAAAAATCTTGGTTGGAGATCCTCATCAGCAGATCTACACCTTCAAAGGAGCGGTCAATGCCCTGAACCTACTGGACCACACACACATCTTCTACCTGACACAGGTACTGGAAATTTCACTATCAAATGTTACAGGTAGTAAGGGTAGTAAACATTTGAAAGGAGACATCCTGTCTTTTCCTGCAGTTAATGGGTCATATAGGGATGACCCAAATGCTTTGAAGCCTTTACCGTCGTCCATATTCGGATTTGATTGCTTTGTTTTCGTTTGTTTTTTAAAGAGGAAATGGACATTGTTTGATTTGGCTGATGTCTTTCCTTCCTGTCCTTGTCTTTCAATAGACACTGAACTTTCAAATCCCCCAAATTGGTGTTCAGGACAACTTTTGTTTTTGGCATGCCCCGCTCAAATAACTACATAAAAAGTGTTACACATTTAATTTAATTACTTCTCTCCAGGGAGAACCCACATGTGACTGTATTTCCAGCTTTATTGCAACACTGTTGATGCACCTTACTGGAACCCTTTGAATAATACATGCCACTGGTGATGCTACGACTGTTACAGTGTATTCTAAAAATAAAAAACACAACAGTCATTTGGGTTATTTAAATAAACTTCCACAACAACATCTTTTTTCTGTCCATGGTGTCTAAAGAATTGGCAAAACTAGAACATATATACATATTAGATATGCCTCTGGAATGAACTCTGGAGTTATCACCAGTATCTACTGAGGATGAAAGTCCATAACTCAATCAACTCAAAAAATTAAAAAGTCCTAAACACAAGTTGTGTTTTTTTTAAAACCTTCTGCTGATGAAGAAAGAAGATAACGTTGCTGGCAGAGACAAGACAGAAGGGAGAGAGAAGTTATCACAAATAGATGGTCTTGTGTTAAATTCTCAGCAGTTCAGTGTTGGTATGAAAAGTTAACCTCCCTGCTACTGTTGTCTTTGTCCAGAGCTTCCGGTTCGGTGCTGAGATCGCCTATGTGGGTGCCACGATCCTCAAAGTGTGCAAGAACGTGCAGAAGATTCTAGTGGGAGGAAAGCAAAAAGGTAAAGGCAGCAAATGGTTTCCTTTACTTAAAAAAGGTACCATGTTTTGATGAATTTAGTGCCCTATAAGTTGATGTAAAATGAAAATATGACAATTGTCCATTCTGTAGGCAGCGTTTCTGACGAGACTGTGGACATTGTCGAAGCAGCTATGAGGACGGGTGTCAGTCATTGTCGGGGGAAGATGGCCATCTTGTCGAGATGCAATCTCAGTGTGTTCAGCGAAGCCGTCCGGCTTACCGACGCAAACCCGCGCTGCAAAGTTCACTTCGTAGGAGTGAGTGTATAAACATACATAATATACTCAAAGACACACTCAAGACCCAACTAGCTGTTTCCTTCTGTGCAGATTTATGTTAAGATAAACTAGCTGGCTGATAGCTGTAGATATGACAGTGATATATATCTTTTCATCTAACTTTCCACCACAAAGGATTTAAAATTTTTAATCCTACCTATAGAAAATCCAAAGATTTCAACCCTTATATAAAGATGGAACAATCAATATTTGAAAAGATTTTAACATCTTTTATTTGGAAACTTGTGTGCAGAAGTAGCATTTAAATTTAAAAACCTCATATTGCTCAGCCACTCACAGGTCTGCCTCTTCCTCCAGGGTGTCAACGGTATCGGTCTGAATAGGATCCTTGATGTCTGGCAGCTGATGCAGTCAGGGGACGCATCCAAAGGCCAGAAACCGAAATGTGAGATTCATACACATGCACTCATATTTACCCTGTGTTTGATTCCTTTTTTAAAAAAAAAAAAAGCACTCACATTGTCACATTACTGTATAGTGATTTTACTCTGCCTTCAGACATCAGGGATCCTCTCATTCGCTCCTTCGCTAATAGAAGTAAGACGAATCCCTTCTTCGCCCTGAAAAGCTACGCCGAGCAGACTGAGGACATGGAGCTGGTGGCCAAACTCAGCATCGTTGAAAAATACGGAGGTCGCATCCCCGAACTGGTGAAGCGCCTGGAAAGGTGCTTTGAACACGACTTTAACCAAGCAGGTATGCAAAACATCTTAAATCGATTACTTGCTTGGCAAAGGACTAAAATATTCACTCACATTCTGCACAGAAATGACAAACAAAATGGAAATGTTAGATAGCAAGTACAAGTCAAGAAGTCAAGTAAAAGTGTTGCTCTGTGAATGTACTGGTAGCTACAGTGTTTAGGTCTAATATACTGAGGCTAAAACTGTCAGTGAAAGAGGTCTTGTGTCCAAGCAAAGTAACATAAACACAGTTTTAAAAAAGGGAACTACATTGAGTCATTGTATGATGTCTCGTTCCGGCCTCAGCCCAAAACCTGCCATAAAGTTGACGTCCATGACCTTGAATCTGCATCTATAAAGGAACATTTCATTAGTGTAACGGCTGACTGCTGATTATTTTGTATCGATTAATCCATTGATTATTTTTTTGGATTAATCATTCGATTATTATTTTTATGACTTGATTAATATCACAACTAATTTACCTAAAATAACATTTCAGAACATGTAATTTATATGTCAATGTTTTATTCAGTCATCTTCAATCATCAACAAACAAATGTGACAAAGTATGCACTACAGGGAATTATTCCCCAACAAAAAATAGCAAAAATGATTTGTGGCTGGGGACAAAAAACAACAAGACATAGTAACTAGTAACCAGCTTATTTAACCAGCTGTGGCAGAGGCATCACCAGGGATCATAAGCAGAGCAGAACTTGTCAGTAGCAGCACGTGTTATTTAGCATGGGATAAATACGACACAGGGAACACAACAGACTTTTCTCTGTGTAGCTTTAAATTTCACATGCGCTCAGGGTCAGCCTCAGCCGGGTGTTTCACTGTTATTTTTTTAATCCGTCGATGAGGACAAACAATCACTATCACGACCAGCATGCCAGTAGCACACCAACATAGCATCAGTATTTAGCGTATTTAACGTAGACGCTGTTGTGCTTAACACACAGTACACAAGCCTTTGAATAAAAATGAAATAATTACGCCCTCAGTGTTTTTCCAAGTGTGACCGAAAATCAGTATTTTTCAAGGTATTATTTTGAAGTTAGAAAATTCCTATCGTATTGTAATAACAACTTTTGTTACCGTGAACAGTCTCATGTAAATAGTCCGTCTCTAAGTATTTTTGGACTTTCCCAACAGCAAACCCAATTGTTCCTACTGACGATGTAAATCATATCTTTATTGGAAACCTTCAGCTAAATTTCCCTCTGGGATTTTCGTTATACAGAATATTCCATATTAAGTAATTCTTCTGGCAATGCCCTCGACTCAGTTCTACTTTGTTTGCTGTTTCGTTCCAGACTTCATTGTGGGAACCGTCCACAAGGCCAAAGGTCTGGAGTTCGACACTGTGATGGTCTCTGATGACTTTGCCAAAGTTCCCTCTTCGAGACACCATGTGGACCACAATGACGACTTCTCATTCTGTACGTCACTTTGCGCAGACCTGTCTTTCTTGTTTTTTCTACATGTATTTGACATGGGTTGATGTCTTAACTCTCATCCCATACACAATGAACTGCATACAGTCGGTTTCCACAGACTAACTACCTCTCAAGGTTTCTCTCTCTATTGTCAGAGGGCTGAGAGCAAAGCTAGACTGACAATGGGGCCAGAACAAGGATCTGATAAACTGATCATCAGTTAAGGCAGTCTGTAAAGTAGTGAATATTTGAATTATTCTCTTCCCTGCTCAGCTGAGGTGCCTGACGATGAGTGGAACCTGCTGTATGTTGCGGTCACCCGTGCCAAGACCACACTGATAATCACAAAGACCATCCGTCGCATCTTCACAATGGCTGGGGTAAGACATGATCACACCATGCCCCTCAGTTATGTCTCTTCATCCAGTCTCTCCTTGTTTAAACCTCTGAAGCTCGTCCTTCTGGTATCATAAAGTCAACAAAACCTCCACTAACATGCGGTTATCTTAGGCCGTCATCTCATGACACTGTAAGGATGTTATGGCGTGTAAAGGGGAAGTCGTAGGTTGATGTCGCACAGACTCCTGACTACACTCCTAACTGAGACCAACGTTTTTTTTTTAACATTAATCATTTTTCAGTTTCACTTCCTGTACATCAACGCGGATGTGGTGTTGAGTGTTTATGCGCTTGGTTAGTTCTTTGTTCACGTCAGAAATGTCATAAAAGCCTAAAATTGGGTGTTTTTTCAAGACTATAACTGAACTGGTTTAATAATGGTTTGCATTTGATGGGTTATGATCCAAACAACATAACAATCTGAAACAGGATAGAGGAAACTGTTAATAATGTGCTCTTCTTTAGTTCAATGTTGGGGAAAGTCTTTTTCTCTGTGATCCAGTTTGTATCAGTAAATCAAACACAACTTGCTGTTGAGTCTAAAATGTCTAAACCAAGAGGCCTGAAGAAGCCCGGATGAGTTAGTGACCTGACATAGCCAGGACCCAGCTGCTGTCAGAAGTGTCTGGAAGACGTCCAGTGTACAGATGTACGGAATCAAGGCAGCGAAAAAGCCCCAAAAAAAGAAAGCAAAAACCAAACTGAAGCTAGATTTGTGTACACATCACTTCCTAGACTGTTGATTTGCTTTTGCTGGCGTATGCAATGCAGAGGAAATGATGCCCACCACTGCTGTCTGCTGTGAAAAAGGCCTATGGAAAAAAAGGACTGCCACTAATTATTTTCAGTATCGTTCAAAATATCAGAAGTTGTTTTTTCAGCAGCCAGATGTTATGCCATGAAACTCTACTACTCGTTTTAGTCATCGATCAGACCAAAATACCAAGTAACTGGTTTTCTATAAATCTTTATATTTGACGGAACTAATTGATTAACATAGGAGTTGTTGACAAGTTTGCCACTGGATTGTTATTATTGAGCTACTGGTTTTGGTTCAGCATCAGATTTTACCAAGTCTAAATATAGGAGGGGAGTACAAGAGCTCGCAGGTTTCTGTAAACAGAACACCTTCATATAGGATCCAGAGCCCAAACTCTATTTCTGCAACTGAATACTGATATTAAGGGGTTAAAATTCCAATATCAATATATCATCTCATATAATCATATTTTATATAAATGATCTGATTAAATGTGGTAATCATAGACTAGTGACAAAGATACTTATACAATGGAGGCAGGATCTTTGTGACCCACCAACTGCCATTTTTGGACTGAATAAAGTGCAGCAATTGGCTTTGTGTGCGATTTGCTTAAGGCTGCTATTTTCAGGTAAAAAAAAAAAGTGACATGATGTTGCTTTACACAGATGAGGCTAGTTCACGTCGATCATTGCTTTAGTGAAGGGTCTATGTAGAGGAAATGCTGTATTGAAGAAGCATTAAGGTAACAGTCTCCACTTTGTTGTGCATGGCAGCAGAGGCCAGATGTGTAATTCAGTGTGAGAAAGAACAATATGAAGCAAACATTCAGTGGAATTTCTGCCCCAGCTAATGTGTTCCAGATTGAGGCCCTCCAGCTGGCACCTAAAACACAGCCGCTGAGACTCCCAAAGACCAAAAACCTATTTGTAATGTATGAAATGAATTTATAGGCTTGAGTTTGAACAGAGAATATTTGTAACTGTTGGTTTGGACTGCGGATTTCTTTTACAGGATACTTTGTGACTGACTTCAAATACTGTGCTTGCAAGGTCCAGAGACAGCTGTCTGTCAGTCTGTTGATTATTCCTAAAACTGGATTCTGTTGACATTCAGTGTTCCTCACCATCCTTTTTTTCTTTAAATGCATTGTTTACACGTTTCTCGTTTTCTTTCTTGTGTGTCTTGGCTGGTCAGAAACACCACAGTACCTTAGGTTGTGTTTTAGTTGCCAATGTTGAATAAGGTTTTTTTATTTTGTCCTGTAGAGCAGTCCCGCATATACAGTGTATGACAGGTTTTCTAATGGTCTTTTCTGTTTAAAGTTTAGAAAAAAATAGAAAATGGTACACTAAAGGCATGTACAGCTCAAAGACATTTACAAAAAACGAGCCTTAATTCAAATTTCTCATTATGTACAATAAATGAAATTGTCTGCTGTGTGCTCTCTCCCACCACATCATCAACTTCCTGTCATCTCCAGGAGTACTTCCTGAAGTCGGTGATGCCCAGCACCTTGCAGAGGGCGGGCGAGCCAATCCCGTGCACCGTCACAGACTGTCCCAACTGCATCACACCCGGCTCAGCCTTCATCATGTGCAAACAACAGATGAAATATGTAAGAACACATCAAACCCACTAAGATACAATGACCTAATGCAGTGCATTATTTAAGAGCACGAGTTTAAAACATTTACAACTTCTTTAATGTTGATCATTTTAATTAAGAAACAAAAGTTCTGACGTTATTTCAATGGTGTAAATCTAATGTATTGCAGAGACAAATGCTAACCAGCTAGCCTCGACCTGTCCATTTTCATAAAACCACCCCGAGCTCGCAGTCCCGACTGCTAGCTGCATATCTAGCTGAGCTAAACTGAAACAGAAGCTACAGTTAGCAGCAGTTAGTGGTTACTGTGGTGATATGCTGCCCTCTATTTGTTTGGAGTATGAAATCAAGACGTGGCAAATCCTTACATATTGTACCTTTTTTAATTAGCCAGTTAAATTTTTGTAAAGGTTTTACAAGGAAAAGTTTAAAAAATGATGACTAGTTTTTGTCAGTCAGAAACTTAAAGCTGTTGCTTGCTCTGATTTTAATGTCCTTTCTTTTTATGAAGACTGACGGCGAGTCTGAAGGCGGCCCGTTGTGTGAGAGGTGTGTGTGGACTCGCATCGGGCCAACTGCCTTCCTCATGACTGACGACGTGCTCTCAATGGCTGAAATCCCACGAAGACTTGGCCCAGTGGGCCACCACATGATGTTCCTGGCACTTTTTTAACGCTGCTCGACTTCGAGGACCTAAGATTCAAAACGTCTTGTTTTATGGATGTTTTGGAAAAAGACTTTGAGATCCCATTTTCAAACGCCAACCCGGACGAGGAATGTCAGGTCCCAGACACAGACACTAAAACAGAAATAAAACTACTGACAAGGTGTTTTTTTGAATGTTCTTTGTTCTTTGGACACCAAATTTGTGATGTGACTGTTTTTTATTTTTGCTTAGAGATTAAGACAATCAGATGTTGTAATATCTGATTGAGATGTCCTGTGTGCACTATAGGCTCCTGATTTCCGTCATAGTGGCCATCAGCAGAGGACTGAGGTCTATCTGGAGAACGAGTGTGATTGTGTGATATGGAGTGTATAAAAAGTATTTGTACTAAAAGCAACAAAACCACATTTTGTGAGTGTCTTTTTTTAATATCTTACCTTTTTTCTTTAAAGACCGTTTATGGTAAAACATTCATGTTAATGTGTGTTATGACCTTAGTAGCTAACATGATAAAACTGAACAACTTGTTACAAAACTTGTGGCATTAACAATACTTGATATTGTGTCTAAGGCAGATGACAGACTGCCGCGCTGGGATTTATCGAGTTATTCCTGCCAAACAGCTGCTATCCATTAACCTCAGCCTCTCAGGCGCACTGTCGAACATGTTTCCCAGTAACCACAACAAACCACAGATGCGTTTCAGCACATGAGTTATGAAAACGTCGAGTATTGAAATATTTGTTTAACACTGTCTGCCTTTTTTACATCTGAAATTTTCTGTTATTATTAGAGATTAAGCATGAGTGGATGGTGATCTACGCTAAAGTGCATGAGCAGCTGTGAGTTTCAGTCTTTCAGAAGAGCGACAGGAAAACATTGCAATGAACTCTGCTGTCTGGACATGCTGCTGGGAAAGTTGACTTTCTTCATCAGGTTTACTTTGGAAACCAGAGGAGTCAGAGAACGTCTTTCCAGGGGACATGACTAATATCCTGAAAGAAAATGATGCCAGTCTTGTATAACATGCCAACATAGTTTTGACTTGAAAGATTCTTCTATTACGAGCAGCCATAGAGATCAAAGATTGTAGGTCCGTCAATTGCAACACAACTGATTTTTTAAAAAAAACGTTTTTAATTATCAAACAAATGACAAATTGACAGCAGAGAGCAACAACAAATCCTGCCTTCCATAGCCGCTGACACATTTCATGAGAGGTTTCAGCAAATCATTCAACGTGATTTTTAAAGAGGCTCATTTTAAACTGATCCCCATGAAACTATGAACATGGACAGTGAGGTTCTTAAGCAGGCAGACAAAACAACTGATAAAAAAAAATATATATATATAGTTGATTTTAAAAAGAAAATCGATTTACAGTTAAATATTCAATTGTCCATAAATATCAGGTGTCTCAATAAAAGGTACATATTTCAAAAACAAATTCATACATCCATTATATAACAGATGCTTATGAAACTTGTCACGCATGATAGAATTATTAGCATACACGCACACACACAACAACACAAATACACAAAGAGGAAGCAGTGTGAGACACCATGCAAAACGATGATGATGGCTCTAACCACAAGCAGTGGTCAGGAAATTAACAGGTAATTTCCTATATAGATACCTTTTGGTTTTTCCACAGAAAAGGCCAGTAAATATAATTAAAAAAAAAAAAAAGTGCTATACATAAGAACTCAATAGTTTAAGAGGAGGCGTGTATGACATTCAACAAAGATGGCTTCCTGGAAAGGAAATGGGTGACACATGCAGCACTGTTCCCACTCTGTAACCACGGAACGTCAGGACATTTTTACGCCGCCCTGGTTATCTGAGATGCACTCTGAGAAGACATCAAAAATTTCATTCGTCTTCACTGTACTGAATTAGCAGGGAATGTTTCAGAGCGGGATTTCTCGGAAGTTCAGCGGATAAGCTGAGGTAAACTATCTGCATGTGCGCAGCCAATTAATAAGTGACAAGATGTGTTTTTTAGTACTTAAACTGAGCTTTCTAAAAGACAGGGCTGGAAAACTAAATACTAAAAAACACATTGGTCACTGGTTGACCGATAACTGCTTACAGATTGTTGTTTTTGGCTTAAAGGTATTGTCACGAACGCTAAACGGCTAAACAAATTGATTGCTCCCAGGTTCAGTAAGGTCATACAAGCTCAGTAAAAAATTCCAGAGAATATGATGTAGCCTCGCACAACTGCTACTAACTGAATAAATTATACTAGGTAGGTAGGCATTTAGGTAGGCATTTGCGACATTGATTTTTATATATACAAAAAATAAAAATACTTACATAAATGGTGCATACAAAATATCTTAATCTTTCATTTCCTATGTCTAATGGCGTAACCCTCTAACTGTCTAACACTCCAGCTTATTAACAGGGTTGAGTGTCTGGCACCCTGCTACTAACTGAAGAAAAACATACTAGCCCCAGTCATGCTTTCTAATTAGTTATCTAATTATCTTAGAATATTCTCATTGGGCAGCTGACTGAAGGTTATTCATTCATGTTTATATGTTTCTGTACATAATTCTAAAACTATTGTGATCAGAAACATTGATCTGAAGCTTAATTCTGAGGCTGTTCTGTGATAGTTTTCTAATAAATAATAAATAAAGCAACTTCAAATTAACGCAATTTCATTTCAGGCTGAAATGAACAACTTCTACTTAGGAACTACCCAGTTCTTGATTAAACAAAGGAGTAAATTGTATTTTTAGATGGGGACTGTTTTTAGATGCAGATTTCAAAGAGTTCAATTAATCATTTTTCACAATAATCTTCACTGACACAGCACAGAGCGACTGTATCAGTCTTTGGCTAACTTATCCTGGAGGGTTGAAAACAGCACCAATTGTTGTAGCACCAGGTTGGCAGTGGCAGGATCTAAAACTTCCTCATGTGCAGTACAAATATTTGATCACAAGATTCTTGAGATCTCAAAAAAAGGAGAAGTTCACATTCTTGGAAATGTGCAAATAACAGATGTCACGCCATGCCAGCCGTCACATTTTCTGATGATGCTCACATCAAATGGGCTGTTGGACGGAGGGGATCACGCTCCCCACTCCTGGTCTCCATTTAGTCTGCTGATCTCCGCTGCAGTGGCAGGTTGGGAACAAACTCTGTCTCCAAACTGAATGTCATCCATGGGCACATCGTCTTCTGATGTGTGAACTGGGATCATGTTATTTGTCCTCCTAAGGAATAAAAGGAAACAGTATTCAGATTATAAACAGCAGAATTTTATGTGAGCATATGGAAATTTAACCTTTAAAACCAACGTTTTCAGTAAACTGCCAAACACTGTTTCACCAAAATGCATTTCAGCAAGTAAAAGAGTGTTTGGTGTGACATAATTACAGAAAACTCAATTAATCCCACAACATCTATTTTATGCCACTGGGAGGTCTCTCAGTCACACAATGAACATCATAGCGACAGGCGACCCGATTGAACGCACCGCTGCCTTGCTCAAAAATCTGGTTTGAACATCACTGGAAACATTTTGGATATTGTAACTACACAACTCAACAGTAAATGTTACTTATTATATCTTTAAATGTTGGTACGTTTACATGCTGTATTAAAGCTTACCTTTTATAAAAAAAAAAGCAGACTCCAGCGCAGGCACAGACGATCGCCAGTGAAATAATGGAAATCCTCGCTATTGTACTGGTAGTTTCTGCCAACAAGAGAGAAATATTTAACAAGAAATTGCTTACCCTGTGTGCTCCTAATACATTTCAAGTACAATTGGGCACATTGACAGCGCAGAAGCTCACCTTGCTGGTGAGGTTCAACTGTGCTCCTCAGTAAGGGCACAGCGGTGGACGAGGCTTGTGTCGTCCCATTGGTTGTTTTGGTCTCTGTCAGGACTTTTCCAGCTGGGAAAAAAGATTGAACATTATTTTACTGTAAACAGCACCCCTCCCCTGGTCCTCGAGCTCCCGGTCTGTACTGCTAGCTGCACTGCTAACTGAGCTAACGGCAAAAACTATTAAACAATTACTCAAACAAGAAAAATCTGCGCCCTCTTGTTTTGAGTATATTTATTTGACAAACGGCCAATTATTACATATTGCATCTTTCAAGCATATATAATGTTGCAGACAACTACAGATGGCTGCTTCCTTTACACCAGCACCGACCGTCTGCTGAGCTGCTATTTTGCTATTTTTCTGTACTTTTTTCCCGTTTGTGTCAAACTACAAAACCTTTAAGGATGTTTCCTATCCATGAGTTTCAAATGTAGTCCTACACCTGCCATATTGGGGACCCACAGGTGTTTCAAACCTCTTAATTAGTTCTATGCCAATCAGAAACACAACTCAAATTGAAACACCTGCGTTAGTCCCCAACATGGCAGGTGTAGGACTACATTTGAAACTCATGAATACCAGCTTAATCACTGGGAGGATAATGCATGGCAACTCTGAGTTGCCATGCAAAATCCCCCTATCCAAAGAGACGGTTCGATCTGTATCTCGCGTTGTGTGAGACGATGCTGATGCACGTGAGGTGTCTGCACAGTCACACATTCAGAGCCAAGCTTTAATAGTGATAGTTGTTTTCTCTAACTGTGAGGCAAGAGAGGTGGCCAATGCGATGTTTGGATATCTAGGGTGTATCCATGTGTATGTTAAAAGTTTAAGGAGAGGAAAGGCCCATATGGAGCACTAAACAGAATTTATCTCTTATGATAGTTGTTTAGAGTTGATTTAAGATAAACATTTCCCTATACGCATGAAGAGGCCAGCTGGTCCATTTCAGGCTGTAAGTTCCAAGAAGTGATCTCAGCGGACGTTAGGAGGAGGCAGACTAACTTCTCTTTCTACTATTGGATAGATGGACCCTCAATCCACCAAAGTGACTAATTGGAAGAAGTGGGACGATGTGAGGAATTAGACTTTAAAAAGGCCCGCGCAAGTGGAGTAGCCACGGTGGTACTTTGTAGATTTTCCTAGATCGAAGGATTTTCTAATAGAGCAGAGGGCAAAGCATTGGGCAGAACTTTGTCATAAATTTGAGAAACCCGGGTAACGGCCGTGCCTGGACGGACGCTGGCAATTGAGATCTGTTTTCAATAAAGATTGCTCTATTATTCCACCAGCCTTGCCTCCGCAAATTTCTTTTATCAACATACTACACACCGACATCTTTGATGAACAAAGCCCAGAAACTACACACGTAAGCAGCAACATAAGCTCTGTACATTTAAGACAAACTGCATTCCAGGTCTGTGACTCAACCAATGAAATAGCCATAAATGTATTCTACATATGTGGGCCAATGATGTTTGTAGAGAGCAATCAGAAGTGCTCAAGCAGAATTTCATCAAACTGTTTAACTGTCTGCTGCATCTGAAATAAATGCTATTCAGATCAACAACCACCGTATCGGCCTGGAATCGGTGGTGTATACTCTGGACTTCATTATCTGAAAGGGTCTTAACATTTATAAGCTTGTGGTGACTGATATTGCTTTTTCTAATAATTCCTCCTACCTTGATATTCTGCCTAATGCCCTTTTCCAAAATTCATCAGAACTTTGGCTATTGTCAAACACTCCCCCCAGGCCTCAAGACTGTCAAGACAACTCACCAGTGAACGATAACAGGCCCTTATCAAGCCTCATATTTCCAAATAAAGTTAGGGTGTTTGACACATTCTTGGCCCTTCACAATTGTTTTGATGTTTTCATGTCTGGACCTATCACACAACATTACATGGCTGTTTTGTGAAGGTCTTGAATGACATCCAAAGCTCACAGAAAATGGAAAAGTCTCAGTCTTGTTCTTATTAGATCTCTGCTGCATTTGACACAGTCAGCCACAACATATTACCAGACAGACTGGAGAACTGAGTGCGATTTTCTGTAACAGTGATTGACTTGTTTGAATCTTACTTGAAGGACAGGGACTAGTTCTTGTGGATTAGTAGTTACACATCCAACGATGTGGCATTCCCCAACGTTCTATTCTAAAGAATACAAACTAGCCGAAGTCTTAATGTAGTTATTGACTCAGACCAAAGTGCTTTTTGAAATGGCTTCCTGTATATCATGGAATGAATTGACTTTAAAATGTTACTGTTGTTTTTTTTATTGTAAAGAGCAGAATGGTATGTTGCCAGAATCCACCAGAAAACTTGAAGTCTGCTCCAATTCTCTTATTGTATTCATAGTCATTAGTCAGTACTTGAAACTTTTCTGTTTTCCACCCCATTTTATATCAGCATATCACCGAGTAACAACTAACTGCTCCTAACTCTAGCTGCCATAAGCTTGTTAACTAAGCTAGCCGTGCAGCTAGTGCTCCTATTAGTCTCCCTGGACTTAGAGCTTAGTGCAAGGTGGTTGTTGGTGTTGCTGACTACTAACAAAGTGTCTAGCTAGCTAGCATGCTAACTTTAGATGGAATTTCTGCAATACAATATAGAAATGTCCTTGACATAGCATCAAAATGGTTGATTTTGTTGTTAATTGGAATCATTTTTGAATGTTCTAAAATTCTTGTTCTTCTTATTTTAAATTCTAATTCTTATGAAATATATTCATATTGCACCTTTTCAAGTCAAATTTGGGACTATTTGCTCATATCTTGAATGGCACTGTAGCTTTACCCTACTGTTTTAGCTATTTTATTGTATTTTAGCTTATTCTAAGATCTTATATTAAACTTTGTTTTAATCATTTTACAATGTATCTATATATTGCCAAGTCTTTCTTTTGGGGTGTCAAACTCAAATACACAGTGGGCCAAATTTATTGCACATTGAACCTGGAACTAACAAAGCCTATAAGCTTTTGCCCATAAAACAACATTAATCATTAAAAAAATGCAATAAAAGAATACATAAAATCAGTTGCATTAATTTTTTATGGCTCTTTTTGCATTTTTTCAGAGTAAATTCAAATGAAAACATTTTTCTACATGTAAACAACAGCCAAAAGAATCATTTCCCTCCAAGAAAAATCAAATATCCTGTAGTAGCAAGACAGAAAATGCAAAAATGAAATTGAAAATTGCAGCTTGGAACATCTTGGTTTTGCTTGTTTTTTTTCTGTGCACACGGTGTCGCAAACTTTTATCGTGCAGTTTTTGACAAATTCTCCCTCGGTAAATGGCCGGGTATTAAGGTGGTGCGTGCAACATACCGGCGGGCCAGATTTAATAGTAATTAGATATTATCATGTGGGCCAAAGATAATTCAGTCACGGGCAGCGGGCCTTGAGTTTGACACATGTCTGTGTTTGAGATATGTGAGCCAGTAAGCTCACATATCAAGCTGTAAGAAACTCAGCTGCAGTACAATTTGGTAATTTGTATATAGAGGAACGGTGTAGTAGCATAGTAGGAGGGAGAAGCCTTTTTCTTTGACTACCTTTTTCTCCTGTTTATGCTGATTTAGGGGTTGGTTAAGATTTTGTCTTTTGTCTATATTTTGACTTGGGCAGGAAGTTAGGGTTAACAGCTTAATCTGGTTGTCGTGTTGGCCAGGGAGACCAGGGGCATTACATATGAAATCAATTTTGAGTAAGTTATTTATCCCCACTCCAAATGCTAATCATTTTAGAGACCCCCACAATTATGAGTCAAACCCCGGTGTTACATATCTGCACAGAGTTGATAAAACAATGGCACTTTAGTGAAACTTCAGTCTCCACTCTCTCTCTCTTTGTGTATTTAATTAAAATTCAGCTAACAGGTCAATTTGAAAATATGTCCTTGTTCTGTTTTATATGCAGTCAATGTTTATATTTCAAATGTTATGTTACATTATCATGATGATTACCATCTAATTCCATTCTTTGTGGAACAACTTTAAAAAAAATCAACCAATAAATCAAAATTAAAAAATCCAATTTATGATCCCCTCAAAAAGCGGAATACAGCTTAGAACATTTTGTCCATTAAGGTGTTACTTTAAGATTCGTCAGTGAAAAGAAAAATGACCTTGACCTTTTTATGATCTCTACAATAAATGCTGATATACAGTCTAGCTGAGCTTCTTAAACAATCAGGGAGTCATCTGACAGCCTCTCTTTCCAATAAGCATATTAAAACTCCAACTCTACCATGTGGTTTAAGTTTTTTTGCCCTTGGAGAAAGAAATGACGCTGAACATCGCTGCAGTGCGACTTTGATGGCCGTTGCACCTTCAATCAATTTAACAATTATATTCCAACTTTACCCTTGTTCACTGCAAAGCTTTAGAAAAAGATTACAACCTAAATGTAAATGTTAACCTCTATAATTAAAATCAAAAGCATTCTCAATATGTTTTCATTTTTATTCTCTAATTTATTGAATTTAATCCTAATTTGTTTATGTGGGAGAACCGGAGTACCCGGAGGAAACCCACAAAGCATTGGGAGAGGATCCATTGTCCACACCACCCTGGGACCCCTGAGCCACCATGCTGTGCTACTGAATGTCAGTGACATTTTTTTTTTTTTCAATGTTCATTGAAATTGGAGAAACCGGAGCACCCGGAGTAAACCAAAAGCAAGCATGAGGATATCATTTGTTCTCCACGATGAAAGGGAGAAGGGCACCCGGGCAGTGGGTCGCTCTCGCTCTGCAGCAGACTCTACAGGTGGTTAGAAACAGAGTCTGCTTTTTTTCCAAATGGCAGTTGCATTAGAAAGTCAAGTCCATCACCTCGGTAAAAAGGCTCTTCATGGCTGAGCTAAATGACTTGTGGAGCAAACAGCCATGAGCTGATGGGCCTCACCTGCATATGAGTTAGTGTCTTTCTCATTTACCAGGTGAGTCATTGTAATGAAAGGATGTTTTAGGGCTTCCTTTGGTGTCAATCTTTTGGTAGGATCCAGATGAAGACATGATTTTAGGAGGCTTAAGAATGCCATTGCGTCTTCGTTCTCGAGACCTGCTTGGCTTTGTTGACATATTTTTACCGCTTCCTCCAAATCCCTGAACCTGTCGAAGAAATTGCAAGAAAGCCGAGGTCGGAGGCCTGTCGCCTCCTCGTATTCCTCTGGTGAATTCAGTCTCCAGCCTGGACTGCTGGAGCCCTCTACCTTGCTGAAATACTGCAAGCTGTATATTCCAGCACGCAGCATGTGGTCATCTGGCAGACCCTGCACCTGCACCATGAATTTCATCATGTCATATTCACACTCTCCAAGGTGCAAGGAACTACCAAAGCACAGGAACGCCATGACACATCCGACTCCCCACATATCAATGGCTTCAGACAACCGGAGACCCAACATGACCTCTGGAGCCCTGTATTCAATAGCCTGGACTATGTCCCCAATCACCAGCTCTCTCACTGTACGGGCCAGACCAAAGTCAATCAGCTTCACCCTGTAGGGCTGATCCTTGTGATTGACAAGCATTATGTTGTCAGGTTTCAAGTCTGTGTGAACTATGTTGATACCCTTCAGGGCATCAAATGCTACCAGAAGCTGGTGGATCACGGGGCGGATCTCATTAAGTCTCATCGGCATCATGTTCCCCTCGATCATCAGGTCGAAAAGGCTCCTGTCCAGCATCTCAAATGCCAGGCAAGAGAAGCCTTTGAACCTGAAACTTTCCAAGAATCGGGTGATGTTGTTTTTCTCTGTATCGAGCGCCCTGATGACTTCTAGCATTTCAAACTCACACTGAATGATGAACTCGTCGTTCCCTGTGTGGATCTTGACGGCTACACTTTTGTTCGTTGTTAAATCCAGACACTTGGCAACTTTGCCAAAACACCCCTCTCCAATGAAGTCCACTACCAGGTAACTGGTTGAGTTGCTGAAAAGTATGTCATTCTTCTGTACCTGAAATGTCCCGCTCGGCTTAATAATGTCTTCCTCACTGTTTTTTGTGTTGTGAGGCCAAGTGATCTCATCTTCTTCCCAGAGACTAGCAGTAGATGGATCTCTCTGCGTTATGATGAAAACGTCCCTTTTATAGGGGCCCATGGTGGCTGGTTCTGACTCAGTGCTTGCGTCGTAGCCACTGGAGGACCTAGTGCCTGAACGTCGAGCAGTGTAACTGTCCATGTCTGAAGATTCATCACTGGCACTCTCAATGTCGCCATTGTAGCAACTGAAACTCTCTGTGAATGAATCGTTTTTGAAGACACTGGCAGACGATGAATCTCTCTGTAAATCTGTTCTGAAAGCTCTAGAGTCCGACCCCATGTCAGTTTTAGAGCGGGCGATGCAATCGCCTGCTCCATCTGAACACTGCATGTGGCAAACAGCCATGAGCCGATGGGCATCACCTGCATATGAGTTAGTGTCTCTCTCATTCACCAGGTGAGTCATCGTGAAGAAGGGATGTTTTAGGGCTTGCTTGGGTGTGATCCTCTTGGTAGGATCCAGATGAAGAAACGATTTTAGGAGGTTTGAAAAAGCCATCAAATCTTCGTGCGCAAGAGCATCTCTTGTCTTTGATCGTCCCTGTACTGCGTTTGCCAAATTCTTGCCTCCAAACCTCTGTGCTACTATGGGGATATCACCTGCATCCTCCCTGTATTCCTCTGGTGATTTCAGTCTCCACCCTGGACTGCTGGAACCCTCCTCCTTGCTGAAATACTGCAAGCTGCGTATTCCAGCACTCAGTAAGTGATCTTCTGGCTGACCGAGCAGCTGCACCATAGTTTTCATCCAATGGTATTCACAGTTTCCAGGGAAGAGGCTCATACCGAAATACAGAAACGCCGTGACACATCCGACTCCCCACATGTCAACAGCTTCAGACAGTGGGAGGCCCAACATGACTTCTGGAGCTCTGTATGCAGGAGCTTGCATTGCCATCCCAACCTTCAGCTGGCTCACTGGACGGGCCAGACCAAAGTCAATCAGCTTCACCTTGTAGGGCTGATCCTTGTGATTGACAAGCATTATATTGTCAGGTTTCAAGTCTGTGTGAATCACGCCGATATCCTTCAGTGCATCCAATGCTACAAGAAGCTGGTGAATCACAGGGCGAATTTCGTTGAGACTCAACGGCAGAAACCTTCTCTCCCTCATCAGGTCAAAAAGGCTCTTGTCCAGCATCTCAAAGGCCAGGCAAGACATATCGTTGAACCTGAAACTCTCCATGGATCTGACGATGTTGTTTTTCTCTGGATCGAGACCTTTGATTGCTTCAAGCATTTCCACCTCCTTCTGAATGATGTTTTCTCTGCTGTTTGTGTGGATCTTTACCGCTTCTGTCTCACAAGTTGTTAAATTGAGACACTTTGCAACTTTACCAAAAGATCCTCTCCCAATGAAATCCGTTATCAGGTAACGGGTTGAGTTGCTGACAAGGATGTCGTTCTTCTGCAACAGAAATGCTGCTTGTACAGTTGAATCGTCCGATGTTGAAGTAGAGGAAGGCATTTTTCAGTCAAATTTATCCAAATACTTTCCAGAAACACTTGTCTGAATACGCTTGTGTCCTCAATGCGATCGTGAACCGAATGTCAGCCAAATGTGAACGTGACCCAGCTGTACAATTTTGAATATGGAATTCTATTTCATAGTGTTCCAAAATGGCTTTGGCTTTGAAGATGAAAGCCATTCTTGTAGCTGATGTTCCAAAATGGCTGCCATCTCGAAGGTGAAAGACATTCTGTGATGTCACCTGTGATGTCACCTGGCATGTCACTTGTGATGTCACCTGGGATGTCACTTGTGATGTCACTTGTGACTTGTTTCTACAGTCCCTTTCCTGGTTTAGGTTTTGCTTTTGGTTGTAAAGAGGCACTGTGTAGGTTTGGAAAGCAATTCAGAAACTCAGAAAACTAATGAAGTAATAATACAAAACTCTGAAATGTCATTCATTTCCATAATGGTATGAACAAGCTGTTTTCAGAGGAAAATAATGTCCCCAGAACACTGTTTGAGGTCAGAAAGGTGGCGGGGTCCACCACATATGTATGAGCTATGCCAACAGTATGAAAGTTGTTGTTTATTCATTTTAAACAAGCCATCCACAAAAGTTCTCAGATGACTCTCCTAGATATTAAAGATATAAGATAAAGATATTACGACATTTCCTAATAACCAAGAAAATAGTGATAATGGCAAAGAGGTCACAGACCACAGAAAAGTCAGCATCCCGTGGAGCAGAGATGCAGCCTAAGAGTTTGAATCTCATTGTTCCTTTATCAACGTTCAACTGGATTTCATGATTAAAAATTTAACAGGCTTCCGACATCTATGTGGAACATTCTTCTGCGTTTTGGCTACCCAGTGAAAGAATTATGCTGCAGGCTAGCTGTTTGCAGCCAACTGGACAGCTAAAAGTTGTTTTTACACCAGGGGTGTCAAACTCAAATACACAGTGGGCCAAATAAAAAAAAAAAAATGGTACAAGTCAAGGGCCGGACTGGTTAAATGTTTACTGAAAACGTATTAAAATGACCTTATTGCACATATTGAACCTGGAACTAACAAAGCCTATGAGTTATTGCCCATAAAACAACATTAATCATTAAATAAATGAAATAAAAATAAAGAAAAAATAAAATCAGTTGCATTTATTTTTTATGGCTCTATTCGCATCTTTTCCGAGTAAATTCAAATCAAAACATTTTTCTACAGGCAAATGACAGTCAAAAGAATCACTTCCCTCAAAGAAAAATCAAATATCCTGTAGTAGCAAGACAAAAAATGCAAAAATGAAATTGCGTTGTTATGGTGCTCATCACATGCTCCATCTTCAAGGCTTTGCCACACAACGATTCCTTGTGAATGATACAGTGAAAAGCTGTCCGCTCAGCTGGCACACGGTGTCGCACACATCGTGCGGTTTTTGACACATTCTTCTTTGGTGAAGGGCCGGACTTATTTTGCAACCTCTGCTGCCACCATAAAACTGACAGCAGCCTCGCTTTGTGATTTGGCTTTTGTGAACATAGCCCGCCATGACACCAGACTTCTTTTGAACTCTTCTGCCTTCTGGAGCCCTTGTTTCATGCCCAGGTGCTTCGTTTCAAAGTGTCTTCTTACGTTGTATTTGTTGTGACTTAATCACTGCTAATCACATATAGACACGGAGGCAAGGATGCGGTAACGGACTGATCTCTACTGGCGCTCAAGTCACGCAACAACAGACTCAACACATCGAACACAGATCTCACTCGTAGCATAGTCCGACACAGTCGAGCACCGAGGGCTCGATCCAATATACCACAGTATTCACTCATTACAGCCACATTGCCTCCGCACAGAAGACACACAGCTTTGCCCTTTACATCCGTGGTTAGGGTTAACATATACTCTGCCTCCCACTTGAAAGCCCCTGTTCTCAAAGTCCACTTTTCTTTTAGCCATTTTTTGGGGAGGGGGGGTTGAATGTTGACACAGGTGAGTGGCTCCATGCGGCTGCTGATGAACGAGTGAGGCATGTTCCCGCTAGCCCGCGAGTGACGTGCCAACGCACAGGCAATGCATTGTGGGACTTGGAGTATTATGGTGGTGCGTGCAATATACTGGCAGGCCAGCTTGAAAGGTCCCATATAATGAAAAACATGTTTTCTCCGGTCTCTCTATATATAAACTGGTCCTCCCTGAACCTGCCAACTCCCAGAAAACAAGTGATTCCTGCATGGTCTCTGCAGCCCACCCACTGGTAAAACCGTGCTCCTACAGGCTGTTCAGATTCAGCTCTTTTTGTTACGTAACGAAAGGAGTCATTTTCATAGGCCGACCTCCTCTGCGCGTTGATAGGAGATATCTGAGAGGGGGGCGTCCATCCCCGAGGTGAAGTTCGGTGTGTCCAGCAGTAAGATAGCAGTGTTTCGCAATGTCGTCGCTCAGAGCTAGACACGCAAATGACTCTGTTGTTGGTCGTAAAAATCAACATCAGTGCCTGTATTCTGTCCCAGCTACAGAACAACAGAAGAGACAGTGGTTGCGTTTCATTTTTTAACGACAACGTGCCGGCTACGGTTCGCATTAGCTTGTATGTGTGTGCTAACCCCTTCTCATCGGACTGCTTCAGTAACGAGGGTCATTACAAAGCTGGCTTTGCCTCGACACCGACCCTCGTAAAAGGATCAGTACCAACCATACGGGACCCAGCAACTGCACCCGAGCCACAGGTAAGTGTTGCCGCGGTTTGATAGTATTTACAGTTGCCTACGAGCATGGTGAAGTCAGTTGAAAATTGGCTAACTAGTTGGCTCCGCTTCGGTCCGCTATGCAATGGCGTTTGAAGCGTTTAATGTTAATAATATTGGACTGAACTTTGAACTACTTCATGTAGAAAGTTAACTTTCCCAACACTGGTTGCTTTTATTGTCTCCCTTTGGAGAAATGTGTTTTGGACACAAAAGAATGTCACATGTTCACATACAACACATCACAAAACGTGAGGAAAGAGAAGGAAGTCTGTTTACATATAGCATAAATTCATACCAGCACAGAACACACACACTCTTCGTTTGAACTTTTTGCACATACGCTCTTCCTATGGCACATATACCCATATAATATCATTAATTCTATTGCACTGATTCTTTATGAATCTCTCACGCACATACACGCACTCACACACACACACACAATATCTTGCACTATTTAATAATTCAATGGAAGTAGGTATGAAGGACAGTTTATATCTATTTAACTTGCAGTTTGGTACCCTACACCTTTTTCCTGAAGGCAACAACTCATATTCACTTTAGATCACCAGCGATTTTGCAGCCTTGCCTCCTCAAATCCTCTCAAAGATTTCCTGGAGAAACGGGTGGCATACCAATTATTTTTACGGCCCGTCCAATCAGATTCTGTAGAAGTGCTTTTTGTTTTACAGGCAGGTTACCAAACCAAATCATAATTCCGTATCTCATAAGTGATTCAATCTATGCCCTATGGAACAACAACATCATTTCCTTATTAACACCATGTAGCCTGAGTCTACGTAAAAAGTGCAGACGCTGTCTTGTTTTTGAGCACACATGCGCTGCCTGATCTGTCCATCTGAGCTAGGAGTTGAAGTACAGTCGTAAGTATTTAAATGTGCACACTGGTTCAATTTCCTCCTGGTAAATCAACACAGGGCTGTGGTCACCTAGTGACCTTGGATCGAAGATGAATTCTTTTGTCTTCTTGACATTTAATAATAGGTGGTGTTCCTCACACCCCTTAAAAACATCAGCTAGTTCTGATCTGTAGATTGCTGTGTCTGAATCCCGGGTCAGTAAACTTAACAAGGCTGCATCATCAGAATATTTTATGATGTAGTTGCATACATGCTGGCTTCGACAGCTATTTGTATGTAATGTAAATATAAAAGCTGAGCTTACGCATCCTTATGGGGCCCCTGTGTGTCAATTGACCCTCAAAAAACAAGATGGTTTGCTGTGTTAAGTGCATCATCCGTTCCTCTACCATATCTATATGCAGACTGGTAGGGATCCAATAGATCCTGCACCCCATCCCTTACTTTCCTGACCATTACACGTTCAAATGATTTCATAACTACCGAAGTAAGCGCCACTGGCCTAAAGTCGCTATTTTCCTGTGGGCAGGGTTTCTTATGCTGATGTCCACAATCTGGATATTTCTCCTGTGTCAATTAAGAGCTGATACAGTGGGCTCCAAGCTGGGGTCGGTTCTTTTGCAAATGTATTGAGCATAAAGGCTGAGATGCTGTCTGGTCCACAGGCTTTTTTTTTATGTTCAATTTCTTGAAGACTTTAGTTACATCTTCAGTGTTTTAGCTTTGTTGGTTTCCACCAGCTCCCGAGGGAAATATCTGGCTCTGTAGCTGTTAATTGCTCAACTACCTTCAGGTGCTAGCTGCTAACCTGTGTCTGTGTGTACGTATGCAATTCATTGTGGAATTGTAAAACTCCAAAAATTAAATTAAATAATTGCAGACTCTGGTTCTATCAACTAAGGAGAATAGTTTATGTTCTGATAGCTATTAGCTACAGCTATATCCAAAGTTACTTACAGTAATTCATACATTCATACAATGATGGCGGTGGCTGCCATGCAAGGCGCCGACCAGCACATCAGGAGCAGTTTGGGGTTCAGTATCTTGCCCAAGGACACTTCAACATGCAAACCAGGGAATTCAAACCAGCGACCTTCTGATAACAAGACGCTGGCTCTACCCCTGAGTCACAGCCGCCCATTAGCTATTACTGAATACTAATACCGAAACTGCTATGGCTATATATAGCTATGGCTATTACCCTGAAACTGCTATAGCTATTAATATAGCTACATATAGCTATTGAACACCATTAGCTATATGTAGCTAACAGCTTTTAACAGCTATAGCTATATGTAGCTCATTGCAATTAAAGGCTATAGCTAGTACTGAATACTGATACTGAAACTGCTATAGCTATATATAGCTATTACCCTGGTAGCTTCAGGATAGACATTTTGACTTGTGAAATATAGGTGTAACTAATAACATTACATTAATAGCAACACTTAACAGAACAGACAATGCCAATGTGACTGTTAACAGCTACACCCGTGTTTTCCCTGCTAAGACAATCATAATTCCACGCAGAAAAATAATACAGGCCCTGTACAACTGCATTCCATTCCATGTGGGTCCATTATAATATGCAATGACAACAGTTTGACAGAGCTAAAGAAGCATTTAAGTCTCTCAGTGAAGGCACATTATTACTGTTTCTTTCTGATGTCTTTGGGGAGCATTTTTTCCTCATTCTGTCCCCTAACAAACATTATAAATGTATCATATACTGAAATGTTGGACTTCATTGGGATGGATCCTCTAATTCTTTTTGTTATCCTCACACCATTTTTACCGGGTAACAAAGATACTTTTATTCGCAGACAATTTTTCATTTTTCATTGTAATCATTTCTACCATCACAACCGCTACTGCCATTACTGCAATCATACTAACAAAAATGATCTAGAAAGAGACTAGTATGGTTTTTTTTTATTTTTTTTTATTTTTATGATTAGTACTGTTTTATTAGTAGTGTAGTATTGCAGATACAGAACTCACTGATTGTGGTGGCAATGGTGGAGTCAGGGGTAATATCAGCGAGACCCTCTGCAAGATCAGACCAAAATTAGTCATACATTGGCTTTCCTCTGGCTTATTATTGGCCCATAACTATCACTGTCCCCCCAATGATTCACGCATACAGAAAGACTTACGTTTTACTGTTGGTGATGGTGACGGCGTTGGGGTGACCTTTGGATAAGCTGAAACAACAATTTGTGAGAAAAAAAACAAGATTATTATTTTGTGTTAATGTAAAATAAATAAAGTTTGGGGACTAAATCCTACTTTTGTAAGAGTACGCAGTTATAGATCGTAGATGGATGAATGCATGTGTAGTTAAAGGACCAGTGTGTTAGAGGCATCTAAGGTGAGGTTGCTGATTGCAACCAACTGAATACCTCTCACTTCTCCCTTCCCAAGGATGTAGGAGAACCTATGGTAGCATTCAGGTGCTAAAATAGACAATTATCTGTGACCATATCGAGTAGCTTTTATTTAGAAATTTTATTTTGTTTTTATCTCCGACCAGGTGGTTGTCAGTGTTCGTTTGTTTGTTGGTTGGTTGGTTTGTGAGCAGGGGAACACAAAACTACTAAATCATTTTCCATGAAACTTGAATGGAGGATGGGTCTTGGCCCACAACAGAGCCCAAATAAAGGGATGGATCCAGGAGTCTTTCTCACTTTCTTTCTGTAATTACAACGTGAGCTAACATTCACGTGCAGTACCAGGATGACTAAGGAAAGGCTGTTATGCAGTGGAGAGAAATGTATTTATTGTCAACATCCCCATCCCATCCCCAGCTGCTGTGTTCGGAAGATCAGAGACAAGTTTCCTCATTAACACGGACAGTACGCTGGCTTCACACAGGGCGTCTGAGTTTCCTTCGAGGCCCTGTGTTCATACAATAATACCTGAACTCATACACCTAAAGCTAATGCTATTTATTATATAATTATATTTATACATTTGCTCTACAAAGATTTATACTTTTTGTTCATTACAACACCTGTGTCCATTTGTTGGGTGGTTGGTTGGTTGGTTTGTCACCAGAATTACCAGAAAACTACTGAGCAGATTTTCAGGAAAATTCATATATCAATACACCTCAGCCCTATTTACTTTTGCTGCGAATCCAGGAATTGAGCTGTTAGCTAGTTAGCTCAGTTAGCAGTGAAGTTAGCAATTCAGACTGGGAGCTTGGAGGTATGCCCTCAACCTAATGCCATTCAAGTTTGTATTTGTTCTACTGAATTCAAGTTCGAAGTGCAATAATTAATGACTGAAAGATCAACAACAGATGTATGTAGAAATGTCCCTGTATGTTGCACTGCCCGTAAATCCTATATACACACAATGTGTACTGAAGATACACCCATCATTATGTGACCGTGTATCTATGAAGACAAATTACAATGGATTTCTTGCTATTTATTCACTCTTGAGTCCGTTTATTCAATCGGAATTTCAAAGGAAACCAGACCGCAGCAAAGGCACACTGCATGCATCACATACTCGACTTTCAACTAAACCGGCAGGACATTGCATGGCACGTAGATCAAAACCAAAGATTGTGTCTGCTCAGTAGGATGAGAAGACATTGGTGAAGCTGTCTGAGGGCTCAACTGTCCAGCATTTTACAAAATACACAAGTAAACATATTGCCTCGCCTGGCATCAGCTGCTCAGCTTGACACTGACAACAGCATACCAGTGGAAAAATAAAGAAATGGCACTCTTACATTCAATTCAATCTGCTCAGTTGTGCACAAGAGAATTTGATGAATGTACAGTATAGGGCGTTGCTGTCATGACGGCATCATGGCAGCCTTCCTCTTCCCTCTTGTGTCATTGTTTTCCCGTGTGTCATCCTGCATGTTTTTTCCTCTGCTCTGTGTCTGTCTCTCTGTGAGTTGGTGGGCATGGCTATCTCCCTGCAGGTTGCAGCCAAGTGGAGATCATCAGCACTAATCACCCCCCCCCCGAGATTCACTCGTCGCCAGATTGTTCAGTCAGCAAGAGCGGTACTATCGTTGAGATCCTGGCTCCCTTTCAGTGTGCAGCTCAGGCTTCCTTGTGTTCTTTTGTCGCAGTTCGCCACATTTCCTTGCTTTAGCCATTCCACCATTTGCCTGCAAGCCCTGTTCTGGATAACTGAATTGTTTGTTCGCTCAGAGGACGCCATTGCCAAGTGGAGGGACGCCACTCTGAATCACTGGGCAGGCTCTGGAGAGCCCCTCACCACCCACCACTCACCACTGGGATCCCAGACACACCACCCCTCCCCAACCTCCGTGAATTTTGCTCTGGATATTTATTGCACATCAACTCACGTTAAATTTGACTCTGTGTTATCGTGTCTTGCATTTGGGTCCAATTCCACTGTTCATCGTTCATAATAGTTGCACCTCCTTCTGCTGAAATGTGTGTGATTTTGAAAAAGCTCTCATACAGCAATGACTCACTTCCCTTTGAATTTGTATTCAGTTGCTCATATAGTATGCACTCCCTTCCTTCCACCACGTGAAATATTCTGTATGACTGGAAATGAATCCACTAGAGCCAGGGGACACATAATGTCAAACACATAGTGGGTGGCTGTTCAGTGTAAATATAGACACCAGAATGCCTCCATTAATTGATCATCTTAATTCCTTAATGGCAGACTAACTTGTGTGCGTGCATGCGAAAGATGCTGTTTGAATATCCAGTTCCTCAATCACCAGAAAATTACATTTCCAACTATGATTATAATCATAAATAAATGGTCTTGGTCGGTTTTTAAGCAACAATGTCATGAATTTGCATTTTTTAAGGAGCACCATGTAGTTTTGGGAAATACATTACTCAGAGGACAGCACAATTTCATACTGTTTTTACTCTGTTTATATGTGGCGGACCCTGCCACCTTTCTAGCTCCGAACAGTGTTGTGGGGACCTTATTTTCCTCTGAGAACATCTTGTTTATTCAGTCATGGGAAAGATAAAATATTTCTGAGTTTTTGTCATCACCTCATTAATATTGTAATTATACAATTTCTGAGTCTGCATGTGTTCTCCAAAACTACACATTGTCCCTTTAAAAACACATTTCAGTCAATATAAACTCTGAAGCAAAAGTACAGATGACAGTTTCATAATAAGACAGACTGATGACATTTAAAGGAGTTATGACCAGATCCTTGGGAGACAGCTAAGGATGAAGGAGATTAAGGACAACCAAGCATTATTTTAATCTTTTTTAACCACTGATGGAACCTCATTGCATTACTGAACCTTGCTCTGGGGCCAGGCTGTGGTGTCAGCTGTGCTCAGGTCCAGAGATGAGAATGGGAGATGCATGGAATTTCTTTCTTTTTTTTTTTTACTGACACATTTTTTGTTGCCTGACTTTGCGTAGTAAAAGGCTCCGTTTGATCACAATATCATCAGCCCTGTCAATCACTTGGGGGGGGGGGGGCAAAATCTCATCATTGACCTATTCTCTGAAGTTTGTTCTTCTGAGTTATTTCTTCATCAGAAGTCATATGTCATATATTGGGTTTTAGTGTGTTTCTTCATGAATTTCCTATTGACTTCCAAAACAGCTCTCATCAAAGATTCAGGAATGTAATGACCCTCTCTGGTACAAAACATGCTGTGTAATTATCTTACTGGTTGTAACAACTTTTCTCTCATCATCACAGCATCACAGTCATCACAGAGGTTCTTTGGAAGTAGTTAGAAAGAGTCTGGGACTTGTGCAGTACAAGTTGGTGCAGGAATAGGTGGGACTGGTATGATGGTTATCTAAAGTGGTGTTTAAAGACAATGGAGACAGTGAAAAGCTCGGTACAGTTTGGATGGATGTTTTTGCAGCACAGTTCAGGCATGTTTTAGGCTACGTATCTTCCTGCATTCCCTCACTGTATTCCAGCATTTTATCACAGGCACACATACGTGCCAATTTTTATTCGTGTTATTCGCTTTTTTGCTAAAAGAACCCAGGCTGAATTTAAAGTCTTAAGATTTCTCCCAGTAGATGAGAAGGTGCCAGTTCAAGTAGCGATAGCGTGGAGTATTTTAATCAGTCAAGATAGATCTTGATTGGATGGATTACAAACTAAATAAACAAACTCTCTCTGTTTGTATGAGGCAGACCCTGCCAACTCTCTCGCTTGAAGCAGTGTTCCGGGGACATTATTTTTCTCTGAGAACAGCTTGTTTATTCCCTTATGGAAAAAATAAATATTTCCACGTTTGCATTATTACCTATTAATATCGTCAATGTTACAATTCTGGTGCCTCTTGAAACGGAAGGATTTGCTTCTTTTCTTTTACATTTATGATAGTGAATGAAGAAGTCCTTTTGGTTTTCGACTGTCGGTTGGACAAACGAAGCCGTCTGAAGAATGATTTGCTCCTGGAAAGTTGCGATGAGCATTTTCCGCACATTCTTTGACATTTCACAGAAAACAGAAAAATAATCTGCAGGTGTTAAAGAAAATGAAATTGAACAAAAAAAAATGTGACTTGCAGCCCTAATTGACAACCTTCACCTCGACAGTGTTTACCAGGAAGGGCGACTTTTTTGTAACATGCAGTAGCCTTCCCCACCAAGGTATTATATCAGGGTGAAAGAAACGGTGAAAACTCCCTTCCTGTCTGATGCTACTAAGGGAGGGAGTGATCCGACATTTACTGCAAAATTCCTTTCTGACTAATTTGGATGACATTATTGAGCCTGATGGCTGGATTCCAACAGCTGCTTCTACCTTGGGTTTGATACAGGATGTCGGTTCCTTGAGGTAGAAACAAACACACTGACAAGTCTCAAGTCAGACCACGTATAACTTCCGCTGCCAAAGGCCAAGCTTTTTCCCTCTGCTGCAGCCCTGAAAGTATGCACACTTGTGTTTTCCTTGGAGTGTACACCAGTTTTCGCAAGTTTGTGTAGATCTGTATCATCTTATACTGCTCTAGTGCCTTCACAGCGTGTCTCAATAGCTTCCTACATATGGAAGCTGTTACTGAGTGGGAAAATAGCCAAAAAGCCAAACATATGGCAACCAGGCAGAGAGCTGGAGAGGGTTTGAATTTTGCGAAGACAAATATTAGTGACATCTTACGTATACACTGTAGCGTGGCCTCCGTCCAGTTTGCAACACCGCTTATGTTCTGGCATTTGATGAGATTTGAGGTTCCCGCCTTCCTCACGTAACCTTTTGTACAGTTGTAGCGGAAACGGCTGTCGATTTGGAAGCAGGTCTCTGGTAGAGGTTCCGTTAGATTCACTGGAGGAATTCCCGGGCATGGGCAGTCGATTGCGTCTGGAAGAAAAAAATATGGTGAGGCAAAAGTAAAATATGAATGCAGAGATGGAAAAAGAGAAAGTTAAAATGCTGACCTCAGATGGGGTTTTTTTGTAAATTAGTTTCAGATGGCAAAAGAAAAAAAACAGAGGGCATTGGTAGGAAAAGGTCCCTCAGCAGCAGGTTTCTGTTGTCAATGAGTCATGGTTGAAAGGGTCTTAACTTTTCTAAGCTTGTGGTTGTTAGCTCAGTAACTACGACAACAACTGAACGTTTTCGTGACTTTACTGCAACTTCAGCACAACAATCACGACAGCTAACTCCCGCCGAACAAAACACGTAATTCACACATGCGCAGTAACATAACAAACTCCCCTTTTCTCTTTAAAGCAAAACAGTGCAACGAAAATATTTCTTTTTCTCCTTTTTCAGTGGCCTTAACAGATAGCCAGGTTTAAAGTTTCAGCTTTAATAACTAGCGTAGAACAGTAAAGAAAAAGTCTTTGTTGTTTAGTCCATTTAGCTTTTAAGCTGCCATACACCTTCGCTGTGCAGACGCCCCCTTCTTGGTCAAACAGTCAGCGAGCTGCTCCTTAGTTGCTGACCACATGATCTGCTGAATAGTCCCAGAGTGGATGCGTTCCTTGATACTGCTGATCTCGAGTCTTTTCTCTGTGACTGATTTGGTGGATTTGACAGAATCCAAAAGAGAGTGGTTGTCGGTTACACACACTATAGGCAAATTGTTGCTTGTACAGTCACCTGTGGTGATCTCTACAGAGATTACGGAGTAGCTAAGAAAACTGCACTGTCGATGGCATTTCCAAGTGCCAAAGTCTCTCTAGCCAAAGTGCTCCGAACAACTCTCCTGATCCTCTTGGACTGCCAGCATATAGGCGAGAATCTTCCATCCTCTCCCATAAGCATGGTTAGGTGCCCACCTTGAGTGCCTCCATCTGGAAGATTTCCCATGGATGAATCACTGAACACTACCAGGTTTAGGGAGCTGTCTTTTCCCAAGTACCAAAACCTTAAAGTCACCTCCTCTGACTTCAGTTTTCTGATCAGTTTATTTGCACAGTGCAGAGTCTGAACAGTGGCATGCTTTGTGCTGGACGGCAGGATGGATATGTCACACATTATGCTGGGTCTGCTCTGCCTCACCACCCACAATATTTGGCCTCCATTCCAATGTAGCTGAAGCTGTTGAGTTCTTCACGTCCAACTTGAAAAGCAGCTTTCAAGTGAGAGATGACTGTCATGGAGAACGTTTCTGAACCTCCCCAGATAAAGTCATCCACATGACAAGCAAGGACTCTCATCACATGGCAGGAGTCATCCAACCAGTAGAACACTGCTGGGTCAACTTTTGACAAAGTACCTCCCGACTGCTGCATAATGTCCTTCACCCTGTTGTACCAGTACAGAGAAGCGTCTGTCAGGCCATAAACACAGTTCTTCAACTTCCACACAGTTCCTTTGCCATTTCTTTTGACATATAACAGCCATGATCATTTTTAGGGACTCTGAAGCACACGTAGGTTTCAGTGTTATTTTCAGTCCAGTGTCCAGTGTTTGGTAATGTGACATTTTCAGTGTTATTTTCATAGAGTCCAATGTTTGGTAATGTGGTATTTTCAGTTCCCATCAACTGATTTCTTTCTCTCAGCATATCTTGCAAGCCATCAACCTTTTGAAGTCTGGATTGACGTACAAGAACATAAGTACCCCCGTGGCGAACAAATATCACCACCCCATCTCGGCCGATGACCACACCTGGACCTTTCCACTTGTAGAATCAACCCGTTTGTAGTAAACTTTATCCCCTGTTTCATATTGGTCATCAGTGGGTTGCAGTTGTTTACGAAGGGCTCTTCGGATCCTCTCAGAGCATTCCGTTTCTGTGAATGCGCTCCTTGTAGCATGTAGTGCTGAGATGTGCTGGGCCATCCAAGTAGCTACGCTAGTCCCTTCTAGAGCTGGCGGCTTATCAGTGAGAACTGACAGCAGATTTGGGTTCGGCCCAAACACTAGCTGGTAGGGACGGTAGCCATGTACATTGTGCATAGAGTTTTTTGCCATCAGGGCCCAGTCTAGGGCTGCCTTCCAATCACATCCGTTCTCTCTTTACTTTCAACAGGATTTCAGTGAGGGTTTGATTATGCCTTTCAAAGGGACCGCTGCTCCATGGACTATAAGCTGCAGTCGTTTTCACTTCAATGTTAAAGTTTTCAGCCATGTCCCTCATTTCCTCATTGTTAAATTCACCCCCATTGTCCGTGAACAGTCTGCATGGAGGACCATGAACACTTATCCAGCAGTGAATAAAGTGTTTCACTATCTCTTTGGGTTTCTTGGTGGTAATAATGCTCCCTGCACTGAATCGTGTGAAGTGGTCAATGGCATGCAGATACTACACTCCTGGCTCTAGCTCATGTAAGTTCCATAGCTACAGTTTCATTATAGGTTGAGGCCATGAGTAAGCCTACTGCGGGCTTTTGCTTTGGTTTACTGTATCTAATGCATGTCTCACAGTTCTTTACAATATCCTTCAGGATTGTGGTGCACTCCTCATCAGTGTTACCTGAGCAGTCAGTAGTTTTTTCAGTCTGTCAACTGAGGCATGTCCAAACTGCTTGTGCAGTTTCAATAGAATTTTTTGCTTTTCCTGTTTTGTCATGCTTTCTGTCACAATCAGGATGTCATCTTCGTTTTGAATGTCACTTCCATCTGGGGTACTCTCATCCCTTAAAGTGAAACTCTCACCAAAATGCAACCTAGGCTTTTTTTGTGAATGTATGAGAGTCAAACCTTCGTGTAAAAGCATAATTACGTAGAAAGAGGCACTTTTGAGATTGACCGTATTTTCGTTTTAGACCAAAACTCATTTCAATGGGAGTGCATGGGGCACTTTTACGCCAGCATCAAAATCACTATTTTTAAAACACAAAGAAGGCTCGACACAACATGAAACTTTGCTCATAGTATCACCAGGGTCTCTACACATAGCTCAACTGAACCACATACACTCTACCCAGACATGTCAAGTATGTCTGGGCTGCCATGATGACGGCTAGAGGAAGAAGCTACTGCTAACGTGAGTTGTTCAAAAACGTTCTTTTTAGTAAATTCTGTGTACACAAACAATGTTCTGAATGCTCGTATTCATGTGTAGAGACCCTGGTGATTTCGACCTCATTTTTCCAGCTTTTGTAAGATTTCTTCTCATCAAACGCTGGCGGAACTTTATAATTACCAGCGGCCATCCTCTGCTACCAATGTTAGCTCAATAACTACGACGACAACTGAACGTTTTCATGACTTTACTGCAACTTCAGCACAACAATCACGACGGCTCACTTCTGCCGAACAAAACATGTAATTCACACATGCGCAGTAACATAACAGTGGTGACTGATGTTCCTTTTTCTAATAATTCCTCCTACCTTGAAATTCTGCCTAATGGCCTTTTTCAAAATTCATCAGACCTTTGGCTATTGTTAAACACTTACCCCGGGCCTCAAGACTGCGGTTATTAAGCTACTCTTGTAAAAATAAAAAGAACCAAGACTACTCACCAGTGAACGATAACAGGCCCTTATCAAGCCTCATATTTCCAAATAAAGTTAGGCTGTTTGACACATTCTTGGCCCTTCACAATTGTTTTGATGTTTTCATGTCTGGACCTATCACACTACATTACAAGGCTATTTTGTTAAGGTCTTGAATGACATCAAACCTCACAGAAAATGGAAAAGTCTCAGTCTTGTTCTTATTAGATCTCTGCTGCATTTGACACAGTCAGCCACAACATATTACCAGACAGACTGGAGAACTGGGTGGGATTTTCTGTAACACTGATTAACTTGTTTGAATCTTACTTGAAGGATAGGGACTAGTTCTTGTGGATTAGTAGTTACACATCCAACAATGTGGCATTCACCAAGGTTCTATTCTCGGACCTCTTTTGTTCAACATCTACACACTCCCACTATTTGCAGATTATGGAAAACAACAACATATTTTAACATAACTATAAACATTACATAGATTTATTTAACAATATCACCATGCACTGAGTAAGTGCATCATGAAAATCAGTGATTGGGTGTGCCAAAATTTCCTCCATTTAATGACAGATTAACAGATTGACAAATTATTGCCTTTGGACACAAAGAAGAAGGTAAAGAATGGTAAAGAATACAAACTAGCCAAAGTCTTAATGTAGTTATTGACTCAGACCAAAATGCTTTTTAAAATGGCTTCCTATATATCATAGAATGAATTGATTTTAAAATGTTACTGTTGTTTTTTTATTGTAAAGAGCAGAATGGTATGTTGCCAGAATCCACCAGAAAACTTGAAGTCTGCCCCAACTCTCTTATGGTAGTCACTGTCATTAGTCATTATTTGAAACTATTCTGTTTTCCACCCCATTTTATATCAGCATATCACCTGAATAACAACTAACTGCTCCTAACTGTAGCTGCCATTAGCTTGTTAACTTAGCTAGCCATGCAGCTTGTGCTCTTATTAGTCTGCCTGGACTGGGAGCTTGGTGCACGGGGGTTGTTGGTGTTGTTGACTATTATAACAAACTAACTAAATAACTAACTTTAGATGAAATTTCTGCAACACAACCGAAAAGACAAGGGATACTGAAAATCTGGAGGTATGTTCGGCCATATTTCAAGGCAAAACTTTGAAAACCCTTTAGATAACATTGGTATTCAACATTAAACATGTCCAAGATATTTGTATATATTTTAGAACTTATTTCTACCTTTCCTCATGTATCGCGCAACACAATCGAATAGTAATGTTAGTTTTGGAGTGGTTGAATGCTAACGTTAACTAATGGGTTATCAAATGTGTTGTTTTGCATTTGAATGTGTCCTGATATCCTTCCAAATTTTCACTGTTCATTGTCTTTTTGGTTGCTGATCAATCAGGTCAGATCCCTTACTTTCCCTACACTGGACTTGCAAACTGGAACAAAGCAGTCCAACAATTGAGCTTCCCACCCTGAGTGTGACTTCAGAGGAAAATGGCGGCAGTGCGAATACAGTCTACAGCAACAATACTGCATGGGCTAAATGGGGAAAAAAGCCAAGTATCTGTGACTGTAAGTTATTTACCCGGTGTGTGAACGGACAGAACCTGCAGACCAGATGAGGTTGGCTCTGTGCTGTCTGTTTCTGTAGTCACTGAAGCTGAGGTGCTTATACTCTGGGTCATCTGTAGGCTGGTCGTGGCTGCTGCTGATAAGAAAAGAAATGTACTTCTTACTGCTCAGAGCGTGACTGCATCTACTACTGCCAGTATGTCTTTTACTACAGCACTATTTACTACCTCTGTTACTTCTATTATCACTGCTATTCGTAAAACTATTATTAAAGAAAACAAACTCATACTGTGATCTGGTGAGTCCAGGTGTACGGTTGTCTTTACACATGCATGGACGGTTCACAAATGAACTCAAGTGTGCTCTTTCACAAGTGTGTTACACATATTAGTTATGGTTATACAATGAAAAAAACATGCAAGGTTATGTGTTAGTTTGTTGAGTATTATTACAACTGATACAACTGCTGTTCTCCACTTTCACAATGTAGTGCAATCCATCCATGACTTAAGCTAAAATAATTTTCTTTTCATAGTGTGCCTTGAATATACTGCTAATAGTTAACCCTTATATAAATTATTGTGTTTAAACATTTTCAATCTTTCCTACACTCTGTGGTTGGAAGAGCTGCCAAAAATGAAAGTGACTGATGTACCCTGTATTGTAAAAGGAAGCATTGCTGGATAAGGGTTTAAAATTTTGTGTCCGGCTTGAATTATAAAGGTCCTTGTTCATTTTAGCAGGCTAACCTTGCGAGTTACAAACACCTACTTGATTACACAATGCTCAGAAATGCTAAAAACACTATATACAAAAAAATGGAACACCAAGCAAAGCAAATCGTGAAAAGCAAAATATTTTAACCAAGTTACGGATGAAAAAGCACTGAGACAACCATAGACGCATACTGTAGAGTTGGCACCGGTAGCAATAGGACGCGTAGTTGGTAACACAGACAGATGTCACACTACATTGTGAAAGTCAAGAGTTACAACATCTTCCATTGTGACTAAAGCTACTCCTACAACTACAAGCACACAATCCTTCTGCTATATCCACGACCATTAAAGCTACCAGAAAGGCTATTATACCGCTGCTATTGATATTAGTACACAACTACTACCTTCACTACTAGTAGACATGGAGCAGCATTAGCATCATTTGGAGTCCTGTTTCCTGTCACCTGACAATATTCCAATATTCACTCATGCTTTAGCTTTGTTGGTTTCCACCAGCTCCTGAGGGAAATATTTAGCTCTCTTGTTTGTATGTATGTATGCATTCATTGTGGAATTGTAAAACTCCAAAAATACAATAAAATAATTACAGGGTCTGGTTCTATTGACTAAGGAGAATAGCTTGTTTTCTGATAGCTATTAGCCATATATAACTAACAGCTATTAATAGCTACAGCTATGTCCAAAATGACTTACAATAATTCATACATTCATACAATGATAGCGGTGGCTGCCATGCAAGGTGCCGACCAGCACATCAGGAGCAGTTTGGGGTTCAGTATCTTGCTCAAGGATGCTTCGACATGAAGACCAGGGGAATCAAACCAGCGACCTTCTGATAACAAGACGCTGGCTCTACCCCTGAGTCACAGCCGCCCAATAGCTATTACTTAATACTAATACCGAAACTGCTATGGCTATATATAGCTATGAGTATTACCTTGAAACTGCTATAGCTATTAATATAGTTACATATAGCTATTAAAAGCTATTAGCTATATGTAGCTAACAGCTTTTAATAGCTATAGCTATATATAGCTCATATCTATTAAAGGCTATAGCTAGTACTGAATACTGATATTGAAAGTGCTATAGCTATATATAGCTATTACCCTGGTAGCTTCAGGATAGACATTTTGACTTGTGAAATATAGGTGTAACTAATAACATGAGGACTAGTGACCGGAAGGTCGCTGGTTCGAATCCCTGGCTCCCCGGTGCGGGACTGAGCTACATGCTGAAGTATCCTTGAGCAAGATACTGAACCCCAAAATTGCTCCTGATGTGTAGTTGGCACCTTCGTGGCAGCCACCACATCAGTAAGGGCCCTGCGATGAGCTGGCGACTCATCCAGGGAGTACCCTGGCCTACGCCCATAGAGTCACTGGATTTGGCCCCAGTAGCCCCCGCTCCACCTTGAAAAAGGTGGTATAAAAGCGGTAACACCACCTGCGACCCGCATGGACAAAGCGGAAGAAAACGAAACGAAACGAAAAACTAATAACATTACGTTAATAGCAACACTTAAAAGCACAGACAATGCCAATGTGACTGTTAACAGCTACACCCGTGTTTTCCCTGCTAAGATAATCATAATTCCACACAGAAAAATAACTCAGGCCCTGTACAACTGCATTCCATTCCATGTGGGTCCATTATAATATGCAATGACAACAGGTTGACAGAGCTAAAGAAGCATGTAAGTCTCTCAGTGAAGGCACATTATTACTGTTTTTTTCTGATGTCTTTGGGGAGCATTTTTTCCTCATTTTGACCTCTAACAGACATCATAAACGGTGTCATATACTGAAATGTTGGACTTCATTGGGATGGATCCTCTCATTCTTTTTGTTATCCTCACACCATTTTTACCAGGTGACAAAGATACTTTTATTCGCAGACAATTTGAGCGGGCTATGTTGCGCTTTTTTTTTGTTGTAAATTTCACACACAAAAGGGCTTACTTAAAATTTTTACTTGAGATAAATATTTTGGTACTCTTTTCTCCTAAATTCCCACAACCACTAATACTGCCGCTGCTTGTGGATTAAAGCTAGTGGCGCAAATGCTATTTCTACACCCATCACCATCACTGATTCCACTGCTAGTGCTGCTTCCAATCATTACTACTGTCACAACCGCTACTGCCACAACTGCAATCAGACAATAATGTTTCATTTTCATTTTCAATAATGTTCCATTTTCATGATTAGTACTGTTTTATTAGTATTTTAGTATTGCAGATACAGAACTCACTGACTGTGGTGGCAATGGTGGAGTCAGGGGGAATATCAGTGTGACCCTCTGCAAGATCAGACCAAAATTAGTCATATGTTTGCTTTCCTCTGGCTTATTACTGGCCCATAACTATCACTGTCCCCCCCAAAAATTCATGCATACAGAAAGACTTACGTTTTACTGTTGGTGATGGTGGCGGCGTTGGGATGATCCTTGGGTCAGCTGAAACAACAAATTGTGAGAAAAAAAAACACAATTATTATTTTGTCTTAATGCAAAAATAAATAAAGTTTGGGGACTAAATCCACTTTTGCAGTTATAGATCGCAGATGGATGAATGTATGTGTAGTTAAAGGACCAGTGTGTTAGATTTAGAGGCATCTAAGGTGAGGTTGCTGATTGCAACCAACCGAACACAAAACTACTGAATCGTTTTCCATGAAACTTGGATGGAGGGTGGGTCTCGGCCCACAACAGAGCCCTCTGACCTTTGGTGCGGATCCAAATAAAGGGATGGATCCAGGAAAGTCTTTCTCACTTTCTTTGATGTTGCGAGACAGAATGTTTTTCATGGAATGATGCAAGGCTTGTGATAACAAAAGAATAAGTGTGCGCTGGAAACTTCTCTTTTCAGAAACTGGAGAGACCACCCAGTCGTGTTACAGAGATTAGAGGGAGACGGCAGAGGTGGTGGAGCAGTCAGGGTGAGGCGGGGGAGGAAAGCAACCAGAGCGGCTGTTTCAAGATAAGCCCTCCGATGGGACTGCAGTGAACATATTATTCTATTTTATTGCTACATAGTTTGCGTGATATGAACAATACAGATACAACACAAAGTGATATTTACATAGTGGCTCTGTGTTTACATGTAGCTTTTTACTGTAATCTGCAGTTTGATGTGTTATCGCAATGAAACATGAGTTATTACTGAGGAAATGTCAGAGACCCGACTCAATAATTAATTAGTAATTACAACGTGAGCTAACGTTCACATGCAGTACCAGGATGACCAAGGATAGGCTGTTAAGTAGTGGAGGGAAATGTATTTATTGGCAACATACCCATCCCATCCCCAGCTGCTGTGTTCGGAGGATCAGAGACAAGTTTCCTCATTAACGCGGACAGTACGCTGGCTTCACACAGGGCGTCTGAGTTTCCTTCAGGGCTCTCCGTACTCACACACCTGAAGCCAATGCTATTTGTTATATAATTACTTTTATACATTTGTTCTACAAAGATTTATACTTTTTGCTATTACAACAGACCACTCTTTACCTCCACCAAGTAGGTTAGGTGCTCACCCGTGTCCATTTGTTGGGTGGTTTGTTGGTTGGTTTGTCACCAGCATTACTCAAAAACTACTGAGCAGATTTTCAGGAAAATTCATATATCAATACATCTCAGCCCAGAATAGACCCTATTTACTTTTGCTGCAGATCCAGGAATTGAGCTTTTAGCTAGTTAGCAGTGCAGTTAGCGGTTCAGACTGGGAGCTTGGAGGTATGCCCTCTACTGAATGCCATTCAAGTTTATATTTCTTCCACTGAATTTGAGTTCAAAGTACAATAATTAATGACTGAAAGATCAACAACAGATGTACGTAGAAATGTCCCTGTATATTGCATTTCCCTTAAATCCTATACACACAATGTGTACTGAAGATACACCTATCATTATGTATCTATGAAGACAAATTACAAAGATTTCTTTCTATATATTCACTCTGAGTCCGTTTATTCAATCGAAGTCTGATTTCCTTTGAAACTAGACTGCAGCAAAGGCATACTGCATGCATCACGCACTCGACTTTCAACTAAACCGGATGAGGACATTGCATGGCACGTAGATCAAAACCAAAGATTGTGTCTGCTCAGTAGGATGAGAAGAGATTGGTGAACTGCAGCCGTCTGAGGGCTCAACTGTCCAGCATTTTACAAAATACATAAGTAAACATATTGCGCTGCCTGGCATCAGCTGCTCAGCTCGACACTGACAACAGTATACCAGTGGAACAATAAAGAAATGGCACTCTAACATTCAATTCAATCTGTTCATTTGTGCAAGAAAATGTGATGAATATACAGTATAGGGCGTTGCATCTCCTTCCACTGAAATGTGTGTAATTTTGAAAAAGCTCTAATACAGCAATGACTCATTTCCCTTTGAATTTGTATTCAGTTGCTCATATAGTATGCACTCCCTCCCTTCCACCAAGTGAAATATTCTGTATGACTGGAAATAAATCCACTAGAGCCAGGGGACACATATAATGTCAAACACATAGTGGGTGGCTGTTCAGTGTAAATATAAACACCAGAGTGCCTCCATTAATTGATCATCTTAATTCCTTAATGGCAGACTAACCTGTGTGCGTGCGTGTGAAAGATGCTGATTGATTATCCAGTTCCTCGATCAGAAAATTACATTTTCAACTATGTTTATAATCATAAATAAATGGTCTCGGTCTGTTTTTAAGCAACAATGTCATGAATTTGCATCTTCTTTAAGGAGCACCATGTAGTTTTGGGAAATACATTTCTAAAAGGACAGCAAAATTTCATACTGTTTATATGTGGCGGACCCTGCCACCTTTCTAGCTCCAAACAGTGTTGTGGGGACCTTATTTTCCTCTGAGAACATCTTGTTTATTCAGTCATGGGAAAGATAAAATATTTCTGAGTTTTTATCATCACCTCATTAATATTGTAAATATACAAGTTCTGAGTCTGCATGTGTCCTCCAAAACTACACATTGCCCCTTTAAAAACATGTTTCAGTCAATATAAACTCTGAAGCAAAAGTACAGATGACAGTTTAATAATAAGAGAGACTGATGACATTTAAAGGAGTTATGACCAGATCCTTGGGAGACAGCTGAGGGGTGAAGGAGATTAGGGACAACAAAGCATTATTTTAATCTTTAAACCACTGATGGAACCTCGTTACGTTACTGAATCTTGCTCTGGGGCCAGGCTGTGGTGTCAGCTGTGCTCAAGTCCAGAGTTGAGAATGGGAGATGCATGGAATTTCTTTCTCCTTTTTTTTTTTTCAAATCAACACATTTATCCATGCCTGACTTGTTGTAGGAAAGGCTCCGTTTGATCACAATATCATCAGCCCTGTCAATCATTTAGGGGGCAAAATCTCATCATTGACCTATTCCCTGAAGTTTGTTCTTCTGAGTTATTTCTTCATCAGAAGTCACATGATGTATATATGTTGGGTTATAGTCAGTAGGGCATTTGAGGGGGGATGAGGGGGGATGCCATCCCCCTTGTTAGCAAAATTACCAAAAAGCATCCCCCTTGTTAGCCTGACATCACTCTCCATCCCCTAGTAGCAGATAGTATGTTACAAAGCACATGTGGCCGCGATCAGCTCCGACGCACTGTGGAGTCAAGCCGGGCACGGCTGCTTTGCGCTCCGGCTGCCTGGTTTACTTTTGATGAAAGCCGCAACAAGCTGCACAGAGCAGATCGGGCCAATAGGAAGTCAGAGACACAGGAACGGCATAGAGCATCCGGATAGTTTTCAAAATAAAACACCCTGTGCAGACTCCTGATTGTAGAAAAACGAAAAATTGTGTCCCCCATGTTAAAAATTAACAAATCACCTACTGGTTATAGTATGTTTCTCCATGAATTTCCTATTTACTTCCAATACAGCTGTCACCAAAGATTCAGGGACGTAATGACCCTCTGTGGTAGAAAACATGCTGTGTAATTATCTTACTGGTAGTAATGCCTTTTTTTTTTTCAGAGCATCACAGTCGTCACAGAGGTTCTTTGGAAGTAGTTTGAAAGAGTCTGGGACTGTCCTTTTGTGCTAAACAAGTTGGTGCAGGAAAAGGTGGGACTGGTATGATGGTTATCTAAAGTGGTGTTTAAAGACAACGGAGACGGGGAAAAGCACGGTACAGTTTGGACGGAGGTCTTTGCAGCACAGTTCAGGCATGTTTTAGGTTACGTATCTTTCCGCATTCCCTCACTGTTTTCAACATTTTATCACGGGCACACATACGTGCCATTTCTATTTGTGTTATTCGCTTTTTTGCTAAAAGAACCCAGGCTGAATTTGAAGTCTTAAGGTTACTCCCAGTAGATGAGAAGGTGCCAGTTCAAGTAGTGATAGCGTGGATTATTTTAATCAGTCAAGATAGATCTTCATTGGATGGATTACAAACTAAACACACCAACTCTCTCTTGTTTGTATGTGGCGGACCCTGCCACCTCTCTAGCTTGAAGAAGAAGCGTTATTATGCGTTATTACCTATTAATGTCGTCAATGTTAAAATTCTGAGTTTGAACTAAAACTATTGGTGCCTCTTGAAATGGAAGGATTTGCTGCTTTTCTTTTACATGATTACATGATGAGCATTTTCCGCACATTCTTTGACATTTCACAAAAAACAGAAGAATAATCTGCAGGCGTGAAAGAAAATGAAATTGAAAGAAAAAAAATGTGACTTGCAGCCCTAATTGACAACCTTCACCTCGACAGTGTTTACTCAGGAAGGGCGACGTTGTGTAACATGCAGTAGCCTTCCCCACCAAGGTATTATATCAGGGTGAAAGAAACGATGAAAACTCCCTTCCTGTCTGATGCTACTAAGGGAGGGAGTGATCCGACATTTACTGCAAAATTCCTTTCTGACTAATTTGGATGACATTATTGAGACTGATGGCTGGATTCCAACAGCTGCTTCTACCTTGGGTTTGATACAGGATGTCGGTTCCTTGAGGTAGAAACAAACACACTGACAAGTCTCAAGTCAGGCCACGTATAACTTCTGCTGCCAAAGGCCAAGCTTTTTCCCTCTGCTGCAGCCCTGAAAGTATGCACACTTGTGTTTTCCTTGGAGTGCACACCAGTTTTCGCAAGTTTGTGTAGATCTGTATCAGCTTAAACTGCTCTGGTGCCTTCACAGCGTGTCTCAGTAGCTTCCTACATATGGAAGCTGTTACTAATGGGAAAATAGTCAAAAAGCCAAATATATGGTAACCAGACAGAGAGCTGGAGAGGGTTTGAATTTTGAAAAGAAAAATATTAGTGATATCTTACGTATACACTGTAGCGTGGGCTCCGTCCACTTTACAACACCGTCGGCTGTCTTCTGACATTTGATGAGATTTGAGGTTCCCGCCTTCCTCAAGTAACCTTTTGTACAGCTGTAGCGGAAACGACTGGCAATTTGGAAGCAGGTCTCTGCCGGAGGTTGCGTTAGATTCACTGGAGGAATTGCTGTGCATGGGCAGTTGATTGTGTCTGGAAGAAAAAAATATCATGCGGGAAAAGTAAAATATGAATGCAGAGATGGAAAAAGAGAAAGTGAAAATGCTGACCTTGGATGTTTTTTGTTTTTTTTGTAAATTAGCTTCAGATGGCAAAAGAAAAACAACACAGTGCATTGGTAGGTAGTCCTGGTAGTTCAGGTAAGGTCCCTCAGCAAATTCTGTATGCTTTCTGCTGGCCCTTGTAATATGTCCTGCTTGACCCTTTACCGACCTGTAAATCCATAACTTGTTTTAGACTACGTGCTTAGGTTAATCGGTGACGTGAAAACACAGGTGAACAGCATTTCTAACTTCCAACTCACTCTCACTGAGATCCAACAGCTTCTAAGAGCAACACTGTGCGTCAGCAGATAAAAGCTCTCCCAAGGAACTGCTCATAACTCCTTTAACTGTCAGCAGTCGGTTTTGTTATGACACCGTCATCTGCACTTTTTATTCAGAGTTTATACTGACTGAAATGTATTTTTAAAGGGGCAGTATGTGGTTTTGGAGAAGACGTTCAGACTCAGAATTTTAATATTTAGCCTACAACATTATTGAGGTAATAATTAAAAAAAAGTAATAATAACATAGCAGTTAGAAAAAAAAGTATAAATCATTTTTTTATTGATATTTTGCAGTGTTGGGGACTGCAGCATACCTACACCTACCGCCAAATGACAGATTGTTTAAAGGGAGTTCGGAACATAACCCTGTGTGTGAAGTGGGGTGAGCCGGTCCTGCACTTACCACCGGCGGAGCAGCTCACATCTCCCAGCGGACTGATGATCATCACGAAGACAGAGAATACGAGGAAACCCAGATCCATCTGACAGCTCTGTGGAGAATTAAAAATTGCGCACAATCGGTAAGGCCATCCTCAGTGCGTCTCGTCTTGCTGTGACTTCGGTTTTGTCACTGAAGCTTTCACTTTCACTGAAACTATCCAATCAGAGGCAGAGGGGAGGCGGGTCTTGCTGGGTGCCCGTAGACGACAAATTAGTAGTTCCGCTGCAAAACTACGCTCACAAAATGGCCCAAATTAGACGGCATGTAAAGCGTTTTCCTCCTCCGGTCGAGGGTACATTTACCTCAACCGCCGGAAGAGAAGTGTTTGTAAGGTAAAGAGCGTTCCTCTCTGTTTATGCCGGGAGGGAGAAGGGAAGCTACACGACAGCCCAGCCGCCAGGAGGAGCTGAAGCGGAAGATGTAGCCGAATGTCGTCGACTCTCGCGCTTGGTTTTGTTGTTGTGCTCACTTCCGCTTCGTCCACCGTGGAGCTAACGCCACACCAAATGTGCTGTTAAATATTTTCATGTTATAGGCACTCACGTTTAGTTCATGTCCAGGTGTTTCTTAAACAGGTAAGTTGAAAAAGAAGCTAAAATAATGTTTGTTATTTTTAGCATAATCAGTGTAGGAGTAGTTATGTAGCTCTCTTAGCATTAGCTAACGTTAGCTATACTTTTAGCCAGTGTCTCCCAGCCTCCTGGTGCATTTTAACTAACACTGACTTGCTTACATATAGTTATTTGACAAAGATTTAGACATTTCGTTGCAGTAAATATTAAAAAGTGACTCAGATTTTGAGGTTGCTGCTGAATTACAACCTCAATTTCTACCCAATTGCTGCAAAAGGCAATGATGCTGCAGAAGCCAGTTAATGTTGCTATAAATGTAACTTGTCTCTATGTCTACAGGAAACAGAAGCGCAGACTGGCAGCATGTCGCTGTACGATGACCTCGGTGTGGGTGCCAGTGACACCAAGACCGAAGGCTGGTCCAAGAACTTCAAGCTGCTGCAGTCCCAGCTGAAGGTGAAGAAGGCGGCTCTGACCCAGGCCAAGGTAGGCACATCATGCAATACAAGTGCTGTACAAAGGTAAAATTACTGCATGTATGAACAAATCTGTCACAGAGTAGGAACTTCATTGGTGTTGGTGATAAAAATGAGAGTACATAGACAGTAGTGCATTATGATAACACAGAATGACATGTAACCACAATGAAAGTTGAAAGTTCCCACAGCAAATATGCACATATTCAGTGTTTGTGTTTGTGTTTGTGTGTTGTGTGTGTGTGTGTGTGTGTGTGTGTGTGTGTGTGTATAGACCCAGCGGATGAAGCAGACCACTGTCCTGGCTCCGGTCATCGATCTAAAGAGAGGAGGCTCCAGTGATGATAGACAGATCACAGACACTCCTCCACATGCTGCCGCTGGACTCAAGGTCTGTCCTGTCCAGCGAACCTGGTCATCAGAAAGAATAGGAATTGATAAGATTGTGCTGATGTCTATGCCGTTATCACATCTGCTCATTGGTCTGAGTCTCAGTCGATATCCTTATTGAATCCAGTTCAATGTTCTGTGTGGAAAAATGAAGAGCTACACAGGTTGAGTTTGGTGTAGCCTGAGAGCCATCTGTGGCAGCAGTATGTCTTTATCTAATTAGGAAATGGGGGATTACTCACAGAAGAAGTCTACGAAGCCTGCTTGAATGGCGCTTATGTTAATATAACAGATGATATTTAGCCCTGTAACAGACACAGCGCTCAGTTGGGAAGCTGTGGCACTTATGAGAAAAGTTTCTAATTAGCATTCCTGGAATTTAAGCCCATGTTGTGCAAAAAGATGTTTCAGCATACTGCTGGTGTTTCAACTGTTGCTTGAAATGATTATTTTACACACATTATAAATAACCCTGCAGACATCTTGTGGTGTGAAATTAAGCTACGCTTTCTACTGTTTATTCCTCTCCACTGTGACTCGTTCCTGTTGCAAGTTTCCATCAGCATAGATGCATGAGTTTGACATCATTGTTTTGCGAAACATTCTGGCATTGATGAAAGGAATTGATTAGTTCGGAGGCATACGATTTACAATTTAGAACCTGTTCTCAACTGGAATTGGTTGTCGATACCCATCCTGAGTCATCAGTGTTTGTGTAATGCTGGTCTTGATGACCTGTGATTAGAATGTTACAAGTTGCCCGTTTTTTTTTTTCTCTCTTGATTTGGGTGGATCTACCAAAGACGCAGAGTGAACATGGTAATACTTAATGTTAATAATATGATACAGAGTGTGAGGTTGTGATGCAGCTCCATAATACTACCTCCCTCGTTGCCACCTCTCTTATATTTTGGATTTGTCCTGTGTGTGTGCTGCAGGATGCTGTGCCCAGTGGTTTCTCCTCTGGCGATGTGCTGATCCCGTTGGCAGACGAGTACGATCCCATGTTCCCCAACGACTACGAGAAGGTGGTGAAGCGACACAGAGAAGAACGACAGAGGCAGAGGGAGCAGGAGCGACAGAAGGAAATCGAGGAGAGAGAAAAGTACTGCCAACTTTAAGAGTCAAACTTAATTTAGGAGACAAATTGATAAACTTGGTTGGATACTCTAGCTATTCAGGGTCCTGGGGGAAGCATCTGTAATTGTATGCTTATTGCTATAACATTCGATCAAACCAAAAAGTTTTTAGTTGATCTTCATGTTATAGCAATTACAGAGCGAGAGTGTACTGCACCTTATATTTCCAGGAACTCTGCTTTCAATCTTGAACTTGATGTGTTGCAGGAAGAGGAAAGACAGACACGACGTTGGAGCTCCAAGTGGTTTCTCTCGTTTCCCAGCAGGAGAGGAAGAGTCAGATGAGGAAGACGACTATGAGAAGGAGCGCAGGAAACGAAGTTAGTGCCTGTAGTAAAGACTAGACATCCTCAGACATTTTTGTACTTTCATCCTTCTTGCTTTGAGTCAGAGCTATAGCCTGAAGGCCAACCTTGCCCTCATGATTTAGTGATTATTTGTTATAATCTAATTTAAAAACAAAGTCTCTCTGGATGAGTATATTCCACTTTTAGGAAAGAAATCCACTAGTTCAAACACAGGCCAATCCTTCTTTTTGGATTCTCTGTCTGCTCTGAAGATGCTTTCCTGTGGTCAACAGTAAGAGCTTAATCTACCATTAAGGGACACAAAGGATGAACAAAAAAAATCAATCATTTTAGCAGCACATTTAAAATGGATCTTCACCTCTCTAACATCATCTGTGTCTCCCTCCTCCAGGTATGGGTGGAGCAGCTATCGCGCCTCCGTCTTCACTAGTAGACAGGGATGGTAAGCCTTGTGATTCATCAGGTGAAACTCTTTTGGTTTTTACATCAACAGGATATATAAGCAGTAATAACAGCAGGAAAGGAACAGTGTGTTTTGGCCTCTGTTTTAAACCCATGACTAATTTTATGAAAAAACAACCAGAACAGAGATGGCAGTGTGCTACATGGTCATCGTGTATGGAAGTTGTGGAGACAAATTACCCTCTTACTTGGATAGTTAGTAGAAAATGAGGCTGTACAGAAATGACCTCTAACATGTTAACAGAGTGTAACACACAGGCTTTGTAACCTGTAGTGAAGGTTTTTATTTTACTGTCTGGGTAACTGAGTCAAACATTGCCTATGTTTACATGCATAGAATAATCCAGTTTTATAATTTTTGTCTGAAAAAGTCTCTTTTATTCTCACTTAGCTGTTTACATGGCTGATGAAGATAAATATTCCAGTCAAATTAACATTTACACCCATGTGTGCATCCTGTTTAATGAACACCCTCCCTCTTTCATGCCGTCAATCAAGAAATGTTGCACGCATCTCTACTACAGCCTTGTAAAGTGTTGGCTAGGCAACACACAGAGCTGATGTAAATAGGCAAGAGACTGGGTTGCAAATTGTGGTAAAAAAAAAAATGAGATGCATATTCTGAATATGCAATATTATTAGAATGACCTGTTTACATGGCCTGAATGAAATTATTGTCATAATCTGAATAGTGGTACATTAATGTGCATGTAAATGTAGTCTGTTAAATTAGCAGCAGGGGGCAGCATTGACCAAACCAGTGTTAGATTTGTCTTTTATATTGTAAATGTCAAAATTTGCCTCAGTTTTTGCCTCAGTTTTTGCCTCAGCATCATAATTGACTATTCCCAGAGCTGCTGTGATGTCAGACATAAAAATGAACTACAACAGTGAACAGAATATAACTTTTAGTGGTAGCAAATAACAGTAAACATGACAGTGATGCAAAATCTAATCTGGTTGTGCGTCTCGGTCCATGTCAATATCAGCTGTGTTTACTGTGTTTTCAAGGCTCATCGTTCTCCTACGAGGATGAAGGTCGTCCTGCCAGAGGCTCAAAGGCTGCCATCCCTCCACCTATGTTTGATGACTCAGAACGGCCACGTTCCCCACCTGGACCAACCAGCTCCTTCCTGGCCAACATGGGGTGGGTGGGACACACACATGCACCCGGACACACATAACATACAGGCAATTGTTTGTATTATAACTTCAACAGATTTCTATTGGAATCTACAAATGTCCTACAGTTTCATATAATCATTTAATTTGCGTGACTTTAACCTTTAACCATATGTTTACCTGTATGTTTTATATGTAACTTCGTTACCATTCAAAGTAAATGGACTGACACCTTTTCTGCAGTGCATCATTATTAATTAGCTAAAACATTAGCTGATTTGAATAATATAACAATATTGATTAATTCATTTTGTCTTAAGTCTGTAGATAGTGTGTAGTAGTAGTAGTAGTTGTAGTATTGTGGTGTTTCAAACATGCAAATCTGAGATTTTGAATGTCAGTGTGGACAAACAGCTTTAATATTACAACAATTTACTCTTAGATTGTAACGTTTTCTCCCCATCTACCCCAACAGAGGTACGGTGGCCCATAAGATCATGCAGAAATATGGCTTCAAAGAAGGCCAGGGCCTGGGGAAGCACGAGCAGGGCCTCAGCACGGCGCTGTCTGTGGAGAAGACGAGCAAGCGAGGCGGAAAGATCATCATAGGCGATGCTGCAGAGAAACGTAACTACTATAGTTCACTTTAAAACATTTTTTTTTTTTTTTTTGCTGCCACAGCTTTTTCTTTGTCTACTTTTTGTACTTTTCTCTTTTCTTCCCTTCAAGTCCTTTTCACCTGTTGACTGCATGAACCGACCTTTGCTCGTGTCGTGTCCGGAGCTTATGTCTGTTGTTTCGTCTCTGTCAGTGTCTAACCTGCTTTGAGTTTTAGCTTCTCTTCTCACTTTTGATTCTTTCATGTGTATTTTAGCTCTGCAAACATCATGGTGTCATTTCAGGATCAGTTATGTTTACCGTGACTTTGTGTGCATGTCTTTGTTCTTTTTCATTTTGTGTATGAATGTGTGGTGTGTGTGTGTGTGTGTGTGTGTGTGTGTGTGTGTGACTGAGCAGCAGGGTCGAGCCAGTCAGGTGCTGCTGATTCTCCAGGCGGAGGCTCTGCAGGTTGGCCTCCACTCCCATTTTCTCTCTCTCCCATTAGACAGAGTGTGCTTTCGAGCCTGCCTTTTTATTTTAGAAGTGTGTATGTTTGTTTGTGTGTCTGCATGTTTTATCTGTATTTACCTGTTGTCTCACTCATTTACCAAATTGAAAGTAGCTGAGCTTGTGTCTGTTAAAAGTTGAGTGGTCCTCACTGAACCAGAGTTCAGTATTAACATATAACGTGACTAGGAGTAGAATATTTCTGCATGGTTTTCTGCTGGATGTGTGTTTGTAAAAACTACTCTTCGTGTTGGCTGACACTGCAGTCTGTATATAGTTTTGGTCTAATTTTAGTCTCTGCTTCTAATTCAGACTCACCTATGCTTTAAATTTGTTCTTATTCTTTTAACCTGCTCTCCTCACCCATAGACAATGATGAAATTAAGCAAAATCCACAAAGCGTAGTCATTAAGGCTTAAAGGGAAAGTTCAGCAATTTGGAATAAGCGCTTGTTCACCTTTACGTTGAAGGTCGTATTGCATCATGTTGACTACACAATATATTTTATGATTTATGGGACAATGCACACTGACTAGAACAAACATGTCACGTGTCATCTAAACCATCATGTAAATGTGCCAGATTAAGCTTTAGAAGGCTGTTTTCCATCTGCAGTCCCTGGCAGTTTGATGGCATGTGACGGATTACACATAATAACGACAAATAGCAAAGTAGTACATCATGTACTATTTTTTATTTTCTTACACTCTATTCTGGGTAGGGATTGGCCTAGATATAAATCAAAACATTAAAAATAACTAGTGATGAAATTTCAACTTTACATTCTCTGCTACTTTATACTTCCTCTCCACTACATCAGTTAGATTATTTAAGTTACTAGTTACTTTGTCCATCAATGCAGGAAAATATAACATTTTTATTAGGTCCTAAAACTAGAAAAAAAGTTTAGCAGTTTGTCCAAAGGTCACAGAAAGGACAAACTGGACCTAAAAAGTACTAGAAAAAGGGCTGATAATCAATAACAGCCAGCAAGGCCAGGCAGATAGAAAGGATTAAGTAAATTACCACAGTATCAGGGTTGGATGTCAGCTGAACTGCTGTAGCCAATCAGCAGGAATCCCTATTATCAGTATTGTACACTGTACAGAATATGAATTTAGATGAGGGCACAGTCACTCTCAGACATTCTTTCCCTATTTGAGTAGAGACGAAAACACCAGATAATATCTGAGGAACACTTTGTAGCCCCCTGTTATTAATATGAGGATATCTGGTTTTGTCAGATTGTCAGAGTTTAACCAAGGACTAGCTGAAAAGTCCGTTTTTAAGATGCTCTATGTAAGTATATGTACACAACTTCAGTGTGCTTTTGAGCAAAATATTTTTTTCTCTGCTGCGTGTTTAATACAATGAAAGCAGTGTTCAAATGTGACAAACGGCCAGACCTGACAGAAGAAGTGGATATCAAATCGGCTAGGCAAACACAGAACAGTGTTTTTTAACAGCTTTTGAACTAAATATTTGCTGAATTGTTTCATTTATCACACGCATTGAATCCAGCTCAATACAATGCGATAAAACGTATTGTTACACATTTTTGTCGGTTGCTTAATCCGGCTCACCAGCCGCCTGAGAATATTCTTTTCAGGAGAAAACGCGTGACCTTTTGTTTCTGTTTCCACCCAACCAGCGGACGCTTCCAAGAAGTCGGAGGCCAACCCGCTCACAGAGATCCTGAAAAACCCGACCAAAGTGGTCCTGCTCAGGGTATGTCGCTTGCACTCTTCTGTTTTCTAGACTGGACGAGTATCATAGAGAAATTGAAACAAAAAACAGTTTTCATTGTGTGTTCATGATAAGTCCTCACCTTACAGTTTTTACCAAATATCAACAAGAAATATCAACATTTTAGCACAGATGGTAACAAAACTACTTGTCAAGTGAACTCTTGATTGGATATTAGTCCAAAAATTGAGACAACACAAGACCTTTCACATACTTTAAAATTTACTTACTAAAATTACAGAATGGAAAACTGATAGAACCCTTTGTACCCTTTTGTAGAGGTTTATTTTCGAAAAAATTGAGTTGAGTGCTAGTTAAATCCGACTCTCTTGGCTTCCACTGTTCCTTGCTAGTAGGCCTCATGTCTGCGTTTGTCTTGTAGAACATGGTGGGCAGAGGAGAGGTGGACGAAGATCTGGAGGGAGAGACAAAAGAAGAATGCGAGAAATACGGCAAAGTGGTTAAATGTGTCATTTTTGAGGTGAGAGAAGAGAATTGCAACTTGTGAAGTGAGCGTATCAATGAAACAGTAGAGTCTATAAAAAAACACACATTTTCTTTCAGATTGCAGAGGTTCTTGATGATGAAGCCGTCAGGATATTTCTGGAGTTTGAGAGGGTGGAGTCAGCCATTAAAGGTCAGTATTTGGTCGTCGTGTGGGCTAACCTGAATGAGGCCGTCTACCCATAGTTGAGCTTATTCGACACACCTGAAAAAGTTGCTTGACACTTTAAAACCGAGTAGACTTCGTGTTAACAATCAGGTCATGTTGCCTCAAAATAAGTCAAATGTCACAGGAGCTCACAATAAATGTGACCCTTTGTTGACGCACCAAACTCGAACCTCCATTTGTCGTCAGTGGCACTCGCTCACTGAAAACTGTCATCTTCCACATTTCCATGAAGATTCTCTCTCCCTGAGTCACTTTGATATCAGAATAGTGTTTCTACATGTAAGCGTTGATCATCCTAAATGCATCACTTTCTCCATTATTGTATAACTGCTCTAATAGTGTGGGTGAAAGTGTCCCATTCTAAATGGGTTGGCCCAGATCAGAAACAAGGTGAGACTCAGCTCCCTGAGGTGTTACATCACAAATGGCCCAGCAACCCAGCCGGCTCCCTGTGGCACCGCTGGCACCGCGCTTACATCACAGCTCTCAGAAAGCGGGACAGACACTCAAAGAATGAGATGATGATGAAACATTTTATTGACCCCAGTAGGGGAGGTTTTGTGTTTGCTTGAAGGAGGTCGGAGTTCACACAAGAGCAGGTTGTATTTGACCACCGTACTGCTGCAAACACAACGGTTTTCTTCTGTCAACTTCTGTGACTGCATAAAAGTCACTTTAACAAGTCACCAGTAGACATTTGATGGTAATGAATACTATTAACCATCGTTTAATATAAATAAATCCTTTATTAAGCATGTAAAGTTGCAACTGATATTTGTAATTCTTTGTAAATGGTCAATAAATACTGTGTAGTTGATCTATAAACATCATTTGGATGGCCATTATAAAGAAGCAACTGATGCTTATAAACCCTAACAAATATAAAGCATTACAATGTTTGTTAACATTGAAATAACTTAACCAAAGTTTAATTTTCTATTTACATTTTATTAATGATGGTTGCAATGAAGTGTTACCTCAGGCTAACATCTGACCCGTGGCCTTGTTTCAAATAGCTTTCCATAGAGCTGCAGCGATGAGTCGATTAATCAAGTCAATCAAAAGAAAATAAATCCTAAACTATTCTCACAATTGATAAATCATTTAAGTCATTTAAGGTAAAAAATGCAAACGTTTGCTGGTTCCTGCTTCTTAACCATGAGGATTTTCTGCTTTTCTCGTCATTTATGATCAAGAGTCTTTGGGTTTTGGGCTCTTGGTTGGACAAAATAAGCAATCTGAAGATGGAGCTTTTTGTGATGAGCATTTTTCCACATTTTAACAAAGAATGAAAAACGAATAATCACACTGAACTAAACAGTGACAGCTTGAAGACATAAAGAGTGACCATTTTCACTTCTGTTGCAGCTCTGTTATTATCTGGCTTTCTTCTCGAAGGATGATGGCAGTATTTCTGCCATGGGTTGTATGAGTTTAAGCAATAAAGCTGAAAAAAAGATAGTCAAAAAAAAAACAAAAATGAAACTTAATTTGGAGGGGCAACCAGCCAGTGCTGTTGCTATAACAAGAGGCCATTTGAGGACTTCAACGCACATTTACAGCTCTCTAAAACACGTTATATCCTGTTCTTGAATGTAAAACTTGAGCTTATTTCCTGCTGCCACGCTCCTGGCTATAGCCTCAGATTATTTATTATATCACATAGTGTACAGACACGAGCGTGATCTCATCACCTCATCTAACCCTCGTCAAAAAACGTATTACATAAACGCATGTGTGCACTTTCCTCCTAAAAGAATAAACTGTGCTGTCTCCATACACACAATGCAGTGATTCAGGATGTAATGAGGTTTTCAGATAGACAATCTGCTCAGTCTAATCGCTGCAACATAACACACTGTGTTTTGTACATCCAGTGTCAGCGCAGTGGAGCTCATGTCCACAGACGTTAATGGAAAGTGCTGCATGAAATGTGCTGACTGAGGCGATCACAAGCGTCCTTCAAAGAAAATGGATTGAACACGAGCAACATGGTGCTGTTCATCTTATTGATGAGGTTAAAACAGCAGGACGGGAGAGAACCAACACTGTCCTTTTTAAAGGACAGTTTTCTTGGTGTGTGTATGTCTTAATTTAGGGCAGCATTTACTCTATGCTTCCGCATAATCCCAGGAAACAACCCTGATACTATATTTCTCCTTTTTTTCTCAGAAGTGAGAGCGCCAAAACAAAGTTGTTTTTCTTTTTTGGGTTTTTATCTCTGGCACTTACGGCTAGCATCAGTCAGCTGCTTGCCACAACAGTTTGTTCCACAGAAGAACAAATCATTTCTTCTAAGAACACGAAGCCACTGCCTTCAGGATTAAAGGAAAACAATCATGAAACAAATTAACCGTTTAAATCGATCCTGGCTTATTCGTGTTGGTGTTTTTGACTTCTTCCTGTGGATAACTGATGTGGCTTCACAGCCAAATATCTCCAGCAGCTAGGTACAGAATGAAGCGTTCACAGCATTGTTCTATTGTTCAACAACCAAATGGTGAAATTAATTGTAACAGAGAACACTCACATGTTCAGCACCCTCCACAGGATCTTTCAAAAGGCATTCTAAGGAAATCAGCTCATTCAGATGCTGTATTATACAATATTTACACTGTTAACATATCTGCAGGCAGATTTAGTGGGTTTTCCTGTAATAAAGCAGTACTAATCGTGCTGTTGAAAGGTTTATCTGTGTACTTGAGTACAGTCTGACCTTCACTCTCTCTCCTCTGCAGCCGTGGTGGATCTGAACGGACGGTATTTTGGCGGGCGAGTCGTCAAGGCCTGCTTCTACAATCTAGACAAGTTTCGAGTTTTGGACCTCGGCGAGCAGGTCTGACGTCTCCCCCAACCACCACTTGTACATAATAATTTTTATATTTCCACATCAGCAGTGTCTGCGTGTAGTGTCGAGTCCATCTTGTAGATTATTTGTTGTTTTTTTTCCTTGTGATGAAAAATACCTTTATGTCGTGACAAAATAAAGGGTTTAAACTATGTTTAGTTTGCTGTTTTCTTTATGCATGCATCATAATTCTGTTATTATTAGAGCCAGTTCAGCTAATTATCTAAAATTATAAATCAAACTAGTCACGCTGGGTATAGTTGTTTTCCAGCCTCAAATATGAAATAGCCATATGAAATATTACCTCCAGTTATAAACACTTTCTAGCAAAATCATAAATTCAATTCAAAACTTCCACACAGCCCGTAATACCCAGGAAGCCTAGTTTTCCTTTGAATTTCATCTGACATAACTCTGGTTCCTCAGTAGTGTTAACACGTCCCCGGGGCCCTACAGTCTTAACTTAGCCCAGATGGATTATGGGAAGGGGGACTGGGACGGTGAACGCAGCCCCAGCCTCATTCAGAACTTATGTAAGTGCACCGGAAGGGCCCTGGAGGTTCCAGTGAGCAACGTCAGAAGGAAGGATCCCACCGGAGCAGGTTTAATTCAGATCAGGGAAACAGGTTGGACAGAGAAGCAGAAAAGGAGAGGAGAGACTCATTAGAAAGATTGAATTCCTGCACTGGTACTGCTGGAGTTGGAGCGTTCAAAGGTCAAAAGAATAGGGATGAAACAGAGTATAGACAGCTGTAGAAAGACCAAAACATACTGCTCATGTTAAAATGTTTCTCAGCTTTTAGTTGGCAGACAGAGGCAGAACAGCCATGTTTGATGGCATCGGCCGCTCTTGCTCATGCAAAAGCACCCCGCTCAAAACCTCACTGCTGAGGAAAAGAAGGCCCTGACGTCACTTAAAATAGACCAGACTATCACCAATAGATATAAATTCTACCAATAGAATATCTGCAAAAACTTATAAGTTGCTTATAAGATATCCAAGCACTTGTAGCCTGTACCCTAGCTCCTTTGGTCAGTGACGCTCAATACCACATCGACAAATAAGAGAAAGACAAGAAACAACACTGGACCCAGACGAACCAATGGTTACTTATGAAATCACGCCACTTTTCACATGTGCTCCCATCCAAGAAGCGGTACAAAATGGTGAAGAAAAACGCCTGTTACAGGACAGCACTCTGTCCAGCAGAACCAACTTCACCCCAGAACACATTTGTCCCTTACTCGACCTCTGTCTGACGACCACCTACAGAATCATTGGACTAGAAAGTGTAACATCGTCGCCATTCCTTATGTCGCAGGAACATCTTCAGTAAATATCATATCCTGGTTCACTACGAACCTACCAACACACTGAGGCAGAAACTTGTCCATCCTCAGGACAAATCACACATGTATAAACAGAGTAATGTAGTTTATGCAGTTCAGTGCAGCCAGGACCGCACACATTTGTACATTGGGGAGACAAAACAACCTCTTCAACACAAATGGCCCAAAACACGAATGGCTGAATGAATCCCTTATTGTGATTTTGAAAGTAGTACAAAAATGACTGACACACAAACGTACAGCTGTCCATGCTGGGCTTCAGGGTCAGCAGCCCGTTTGTTTTGGCCTCTCTCAGGTGTGGAGCAGCAGTGTGTAGCATATATGTGAGACCCAGGCGCGAAGCCGATGCCGAGAACGTGTCCTGAGCGTGCTCAGCTGAACAGTGATATGATTGGCTGTCAGAGGCCTAATAAACCCTGACCTAAATACCAGCGGGTGTGACATGAGACGGGGTCGAGAGGTCAAGATGTGTGTGTGTCTGCGAGGGCCTGGTTGACCTGGATATGTTGCGTCCAGCTTTTTTTCTTTCCCAGCTGAAGATGTTCCAGTGAACCGACATCAGGAGTGAACGCAACGTAAACGGAATGAAAAAATGAATTTGGTGATTTATTTTGAATGGGTGCAGTCAGCTGATATATGATACATAACTGATAATTCTACTTTGTAGCAAAAGTCCAGAAGTACCAGCAGCAAAATGTGCTTACAGTAAAAGCAGTTATTTTTAATATGTAAGATTATTATTGATGACGCAACAAAGCATTCATAACATTTTCTGCTGCCCCTGGTTGATGAGCGCTACTCTAGTTTTCACTACCTTCTATACGGTTTCCCTCTAAAGGGTCACAAGATGATTCATGGGGTGAGAACAGAAAAAAACTGTTCTGCTACACAGATTTTTCTTCTTTTATTGTTTAATGTTATCGGAAATCTTTGCTTTTTTTGTGGAATACGGGATACTCATACCCAGTCGTGATTTGTTAATTTTTAATGGGATGGATGCCTCAATGGGTGCCCTGAAAAACCTATATCTGTAGTTGTGCCACTACTCTTCAGAGAATTAGTATTTATATTATGTAGTATAGAGAATAATATGGATGCTAGACAATACCACAGGCAGTAGTGTGTCTCTGTGATCTTCTTGCTTTTCCGTAAAACCACACATTCCTACTTGTCACTTGGATCATGAAGGCGACCATACTCTAGAATATAGTATGAACAGTAGCTTGCAATATAGTGTAGAAAGAATGAAGTCTTATCATTATACAGTATATAGTTAAGAGAGTTAAGAGAAAGAGAATAGTTAAGAGTAATGACATGTCATTACAGTCTAAAGCCTTAATCAAGTGTTTTCCTCACAAACATCATGTTAATTACGTTACGCTCCGCCAAGCCCCGCGTGGATTCACAGCTATTTTTAGGGACAACCGTCCGAGAGTAACAAGCAGTTTGTCCTCCTGAGACAAAACACCACCTACATCACCGCCAGACACTCTGCATTTGCAATGCAAGTGAACGGTTTAGCCAGGGCAATCTGATTTCACTTGAAACAATAAGACGTTGCAGTGAAATTGCAAAAGCCTCGGTCGAATCAGCGCGCGACTGTAGGTTACGGGAAGGTGACAATCTTATCCTCTAAAAACCCCCCCAGACACAAAAGTGTTTCACTATCAGGACAAACAATCCACACAAACCAAGTTCAGTTTCACAATCGCGGTTTCTTCAGCGCACACTTTCAGCTCAGACTGTGACGTTTCTGGGAAGAGATCATAACCTGACCCCGTACAAGTTTCCTTGTAAAAAAAAAAAAAATAACTGCAGTCACAATTATTGTTAAAGGAGGATGTTTGAGGCATAAATAGCACAACTCTAGCCTTTGTTCAGGTGCTCAACAGGAAAGAGTTTGTCACTGATTAATTAACCCCATCAAATAAACAGGATAGCAGTCTGAGTGCCACACAGAAGGAGGTCTCCAGGGGAAAGTTTGGAGAGAGTTCACAGGATTTCAAGACTGAATAAAAGGGTACAAATCATATGTGTCATTATTCCATGCAAATCTATGTTTTTTTTGTCGTTGTCTTTAATTTAATCTTTCTCTTTAATCTTGAAACAGTCAAGCTGATTATTCTCAAATTAGAAATCAGCTTAGTCATGCTGACTGGAGTACTGGAGCTGTTTTGGTTTTTTTCCAGGATGTCTTCAAAATCTGAAATATTTCATCATGGCATAAACACTTTCGAGCAAAAATTATACATCACACCAAAAAAAATGATACACATCTTGTCAGGGAACAGCTCCTAACTCCCATCATGCCTTGCTTTTAAGATGTGCTGAGGAGAGGTTAGAGAGAGTTCAGAGGGGTTTCAAAAGCCCAAACTGAGGCAACGGGGGAAGTTCAGCGCACTGTAAAAGGTTTAAGAGCCGCAGCAGCTGCTAATGTAGATGAAAGGTTTACAGTGGAGTCCTCATTCTGCAGAACGTACCTCAATGCTGCTGTAGACAGAGAGCTGTACAAATCAATTACATTTAAACTAAAACAAGCACACATGAATCTCCACCTGTGCAGTGCAGCACTCCTTAAAAAGAGGTCATAGAAAGTGAACAGCGGTCATAAAGAGAAAAGCTCCGAGTGTGCAAACAGAATGAGGTCACGATGAAGTCAGTGACGAGCCTCACAGGTGCCCTTTAAGTCACTTTAAGAGAAATGAGCACCCCGAAATGACGATTCAGGCTTTATCTTCTCAAAGCCAATGCTGGTGGGAGAGTCGGGTGAAGTTTCGTGGTCCACAAAACATTTCTGGAGCTTCACAGCAGAACAGTGTCGCAGCATTCTCCTAAACAACTGAGGTAGATGGAGACTTGTTTTAGATCCCTACTTTAAAAAAAAGGGGTGTAAATAAAATCTTTTTAAAACAATTTGGGATCTCAGACCTTCTAGAGACTTGGATTATGCCAGTCGAGCTGTGTGGGGATGTTTAGGGGAATGCTGCAACACTGTTCTGCTGTGAAGCTCTAGAGATGTTTTGCGGGCTATGAAACTTCACCTGACTTTCCACTGGCACGGTAGCGAGTCGATAATGACAGAATTTTCATTTCTTGGGTGAACTTTTCCTTTAACAGATTTGTTCCATTTGGAACTACTAAATGTCGAAAGGCTTTAGGGATTTGATATTTAATATACTGCATTCGAACCGTACTGCAAGTTCATAGTGTGACAGAATTGTGTGTGTGTGTGTGTGTGTGTGTGAGCGTCACCTTATCTGACCTCTCCATTTGCAGCACTGTGCCACAGAGGTCAGGGTGAAACTCTAAACCAGCAGAAACTGGGTGAGCTGTTATATTTAGTGTCTGCACGGAACGAACATGCACACACAGACTGCAAATTGAAAAGAATGACATAATGTTTTTAATGGTTTCGATATATGATAATAATAATAATAAAAAAAATACTTTTACATTTGCCAGCATGGAGGGGGACATGAGTAGGTCCTCAGCTACCAATCAAACACACACCCACACATGTCTGGGCACCATTAAAACATGTTTGGTCAGTGTGGGCTTTTTGATGTTTATCCACATCACTATGTATGTAGCCTGGGTGATGATCATACCCATCATGACTCAATGGGACAGCCCAGTGTGAGGAAGCAGAGGGAGCTGATGTGAAGCTCTGCACGTTTGCACCAGGCTGCAGACCGGAGAGGCAGCAGCGTGTCACAGCATCACGACAAACAGCGTAGACTGTAACACTGTCTAAAGTGCACCATGATGAGAAATGAACGAAAATGACATTTAAAAAAGCTAAATACATTACATACAGTACTTAAACCTTATGGAAAATCGTCGAATGACTACTGCTGCACCCGCGATTCATTATAAAACGTTATAAACAAGTAATAAATAGCTTTACAAAGTGTTTTAAAATAAAGAAGTTGAAATATAAATAAACACATAAATGCTTATTTGCTGCTGCGGTGTCATTAGAGATTTAATAAACGCAATTAAGCGGACAATAACCAACAATAAGTTTGAGAAGTATTACGCCTAATTTGATGATAATAAACGGATAATGAAATAAGCATCCTAATGAACAGAGCGACCACAAGGGGGCGCCGCGGCTGCCTGTCCCTCCGTGTGTGTGTGTGTGTGTGTGTGTGTGTGTGTGTGTGTGTGTGCAGTTTGTATTGCGTCCGTATGTCGTCACCCCAGTCACGTTGCTTCCCGGTCGGGCGGGCGGGGTTAAATAGCGGATGTGTGCCGCACACCGGCAGATTAGCCCCGGCTCAGAGAGCTCTGCAGACATCGTGAACGGCCCGGTTCATTCCGTCTAAACGGAGGAGGCTCCTGCTGAACACAAAGCCAAGCGCACCGGCACCTTTTTTTCTTTTCGCTACTTTTCCCCGGGATATAAGCGGCTCGGTTCTCGTGTGCTGTGCGGAATGCCCAGAGAGCTGACCCAGAACAGGATCCAAAAGATCTGGATTCCGACCAAGGATGACAAGCCGGCACCCCGGAGAGGTGAGACTTCTGTCGCATTCTTTAAGTTATCTACTGAGGAATGATAGTCGCAGTTTTAGTATAATGGCCCTCTTCGTCTTTGTGGTGACTTATTGCTTAGTTAATTTGAAATATAAGCGTGTGACTGTGGAGTCTGTGGCATTACCAGTCCACTTCTAACACCGCAATACAACCATATAGCGACCGTTTTTGTGTTTCTGTTGAGCTAAACATCGACTGAAATCTCACAGTTAGCTTAAAAGGCTAAGCTGCGCTTCCGCTGTGAGGTACACCTGCTCTGCGCCGGTCTCGCGACTCATCACTTCAATCGATCAACGGTCCTCCATCAGCACGCGCGGCACGTCACGGCCCTTCCCGGTCACCATGGTTACCGCAGCCCCTTGCAGCCGGTGTCTGAAGCCTTTGAAGCGGTACCGCTTTCTAATTGGTCGGCCGGCAGCGCGTGTGCATGGGGCGACCCTGTCTTGTGTCTGGCTCTGCACCAGAGAGACCACCGGGAAGGGTTATTAATGAGGGATGTGGGCTCAGAAGACAGTGTTTGTCAAGCGACTAATAATCACTGTAATGCCTCCGAGAAGCTGCCTCACCTGTGTTTTTGGTTTTCAAGACTTATTAAAGCCGCCGTTAAGGAGAATAGAGGTAACATATCAAATGTAAAGGGGCACTTTAGTTCTGGAGAAGAAAATCGAAATCGGAATTTTAATATCTGCAATATTAATGAGGTAATAAAACAAAAACGATTTTTTTTTCTAAAACTGAATAAATAAGCTGGCTCAGACGAAAATACGGTCCCCAATCACTGTTTTGTCTTCTTTTTCTAGTGCTTTATTTTTCAATTCTTCAATTAGGAAGGATTTCAATCTAATGTGAAATATCAGAGCAATTATATGATGAAGATATAAAAGGGAGAAGGGTTTTCTTTATGACTGTAAATGATTTCACTCTTACACATCTGGATTCACGTTGGTGACTTCACCCTCTGCTGCTGCTCATTGATTATTCAAGGTTTAAGGATTCATTGTGGTTTATGGATGGATGGGAGGAAGAGAGCACTGACCCCCTCACTTTTGACTTGAAACGCTTATCGATATGAAGTAGAATGAGATGAAATGCTGCATCGGTGAGATGAATTGTTTGGGGAATGATTAGCCATATGTCAGTATTGATTTAGAGTCTGATCCATTTTTCCGCTTAAGCATGGTGGCTCTTGTGTTATGGAAACAAGATTAGCAGCGCTGCAAGGACGTATAATTAGCTTTCAGGGCGTTATCACGCGATGATGCTGCCACCTGCATTGATGGAGACTGAAAAGAATCCTGCATCCTTAACTTATTCACGATTAGTAGGACTTACAGAAAATATATTTGCCCACCTATCCTCCCGCTGTGTGAATCCAGGGCAGCAAGCAGAGACTCATCATGTGATATAAAACTCCTGAGGGCTGGAGTTACAGTACAGTACACAGTGTTTGGTCAAGTGAAAACGGCTCATGCTGGCTCGTGTAAGCTGGTTCAGAGTGCGCAGAAGTGGGTCAGTGGGCATTGGGGTGGAAGTAAAAGGAGAGTCTGGCAGCAGCAGACACCCACGTGCTGGCTGAGAGTGTGTCAGCATGGGGAGAAATAAAGATTTTAGCCACAGAAGTAGTGGTTTTAATAATTCAGTTCTCTGCAACCCACGGTTATTCGTGCCAGCTCTCTGGCTGCTGCTGCCCTCTCAGGTTGCAGAGCACTAAATGTAAATTCAAGATGTTCATTCTGTCCCTGCTGCAGTCAGTAGATGAGCACAGATTTCATGACATATCCCCTGCTGTCGTCCCTTTCCGCAGCAACGGGCGCCCCCCACTTCGTCAACCCCCCCACAGTCATCGTGATGGTGGGTCTTCCCGCTCGGGGCAAGACGTACATGTCCAAGAAGCTCACCCGATACCTCAACTGGATCGGCATGCCCACTAAAGGTACACGACACTCACAAACACATACAGTAAACATTAGTGTCAGTGGCATATCACTTACAGGAAGACTTGCCGATTCCTTAAAGTGTTTTGCCTGACATAGCAACTCATGTTTCTGCTTCCTGGACATCGTTTCATGCTTGTTGCCTCTTCTTTCTCTGTGTGTGTGTGTTGTAGTTTTTAATGTTGGAGAGTACCGCAGAGAAGCTGTCAAGAACTACAGCTCCTATGACTTCTTCAAGCCTGATAACGAGTGTGCCGTGAAAATCAGGCAGTAAGTTCAACACAAATACACAATCAGAGTCAACTTCTGTTTATCCTTTAATGGAAACACTAAATGTACATCTCCTCCTCTTCAGGCAATGTGCCTTAGCAGCCTTGAGGGATGTCAAATCCTATCTGAAGGACGAGGGAGGCCAAGTAGCGGTGAGTTTCCCATCACGCATGATTAACTTTTCTAAAACTGTCCTAATGTGGGACATGATAATTAACCTCATGTTCTGACGAAGCTGTTTCATGTTTCTTTCAGGTCTTTGATGCCACAAACACGACAAGAGACAGGCGAGAGATGATACTCAAGTTTGGTGCTGAGAACAGCTTCAAGGTAAGTGTCCCTACGGCAACCTGAGGAGTTAAGGAATGACCTCATGGACAATGCAGCATCTTTGAACTACTTTTCCTTTCTGTGCACAGATCTTTTTCATCGAGTCCGTTTGCGATGATCCCAGCGTCATTGCGTCGAACATCATGGTGAGTCACAAAACATGACAACACAATTTGTCCTGGTGCTGTGTGAGACGTCATTAAACCTTTACAACTCTCTGGAATCAGGCGTGTGTTTTGCCGTCTGACAATCTTCCCTTCCTGCGCAGGAAGTGAAGGTGTCGTGTCCGGATTACAAGGACTGCAACAAGACTGATGCCATGTTGGATTTTCAGAGAAGAATTGAATGCTACAAAACCAGCTACCAGCCTCTGGACCCTGATCAGCATGACAGGTAGACAATCAGTGATTCTTATTTTCTCAGGACATCTGTCATTTTCCAATACAAATGCTCATGCAGTCCTGTTCCCCCTCCAGAGATCTCTCCTTCATCAAGGTGATAGACGTGGGTCGGCGTTACCTCGTCAACCGCATCCAGGATCACATCCAGAGTAAGATCGTCTACTACCTGATGAACATCCACGTCCAGCCCCGAACCATCTACCTGTGTCGGCACGGAGAGAGCAGCGACAATCTGGAGGGGCGGCTGGGCGGCGACGCAGGCCTGTCAGCACGGGGGAAACAGGTACAAACAGTCACGGACAGAACCCTTAAAAGTGAACTAGATGACAAGACTTTTAACAGCATAAACGATCAACTTCCTGTTTCCTCCCTGCTGTAGTTCTCGGCTGCCCTGGCCCGGTTCGTGGAGGAGCAGCAACTGAAGGATCTGAAGGTTTGGACCAGCCAGCTGTGTCGCAGCATCCAGACTGCTGAGCACCTTGGAGTCCCTTACGAGCAGTGGAAGGCTCTCAACGAGATTGACGCTGTAAGAATCACACTTTTACAGTCCAACACATCTTACAGCTACATTTGTAACGGTCAAACTCAAGTATTATCCTTTGGGTGTTCTTAGGGACTCTGTGAAGAGATGACTTATGATGAGGTGAAGGAGAAATTCCCAGAGGAGTTTGCTTTGAGAGATGAAGATAAATTCTACTATCGCTACCCTGCTGGAGAGGTACACACACACACTCTACTTGGACCTTCACACTTAACTTAACAAAATATAAAACTAACAATAATAATTCTTGCAGTCTTACCAGGATCTGGTCCAGCGGGTTGAGCCGGTCATCATGGAGCTGGAGAGGCAAGAGAACGTCCTGGTTGTTTGCCACCAGGCTGTCATGCGCTGCCTGCTGGCCTACTTTCTGGATAAGAGTGCAGGTTGGTACTACATCTCCCATAATGCCTCTGTATTAGCGTCATGATCAGTTGCAATACCTGAGTCTGATGCGGTTGTATTCATATCTACGTTTTCCTTGGATTGGTTGTTCCAGATGAGATGCCCTACCTCAAGTGTCCGCTCCACACAGTGCTGAAGCTCACACCGGTCGCCTATGGGTGCAAAGTGGAGTCCATCTCTCTGAATGTGGATGCGGTGAACACTCACAGAGACAGACCTGAGGTAATACTTGATAAACTGGGAATTTTCTGCCTGTCCCTCACAGAACAGAAGTCAATGTCAATTCCTTTATCACCTGGATATAACTTAGGCTTGATTTCTAAGTCTAAATGTTGTTTGTATGATGTCTATTACCCCCTAGGAGGTGAAGAGGGGTCCAGGCACCTTGATCAGGAGAAACAGTGTGACTCCTCTGACAAGCCCCGAGTCAAACATCAAGAAACCTCGCATCGATGATCTGGACGAGGCTCCCATTCAGGAGGTGCCTCCATCAGTGGCCTCGCTGGCACTCTGCAGCCCCTCACACCTTCCTCTTGCTCTGGCCGGACAGGTACAATTCTCATAAACACACAGGAACACACTTTAAAACTTCAAGCGTTCTATATTTAGTAATGACTAGGAATCAAGTGATGCGTTTCACAAGGCCAGAACCAAACTATTTAGGGTCAAATCACGAGAGGAGACCTCTCCAAAGAGCATTAAGGACAGCAAAAGACACTAAAAAACAAAACCTCTCCTTTATATGTTCCTTTCTCTGTATAGACTGCATGTATGTTGCTCATTTGTTTCCTGTCCTCTTTCCCTCTGCTGCCTTCTCTTCCTCTGCACCATACAGCACTGGCTGGGCAAAGTTTGCCTGTAAGTATTTGCTCAATTCACTATTTTTGGCCATGTCACTCTTTTTTTTTTATTTTACCCCTTCACTCCTTTCCTGTGGCTTCATGTTTGTTTACATTGCGTTCACCTCACTCATTTTTTTTCTTAGACTTCCATAGTACTTAACTGAGAACAGCACACTTATATCCCATTTGGTAGTCTTCTTATGTAAAGATTTATATTTGTATGTAAATATAAATCAAAATTCAATTTTAGATATTGTATCTTTTTAGAAGATACATTGATGAGTCTTTATTATCATAGATAATGCAACATCTTTAAGTAAACTGACATTTTTTTGCCTAAATACAGTATGTTCCTTTCGGACACTTATCCAGTTAGTCTGTACTATTTCAGTCTTGATTCACAGGAGATGAAGAATGATGAAAATATTTTAGTAGTAGCAATGTTTCCTATGTGGGAGGGAAAAGAAAATAAACATACTGTTTCTGTTCATAGGAAACACCCCTAGTTTACATTCCTATGATTCCTGCGCTGTCGTCATCAAAACACTCTGCTCGTTGTACTACGCTGATTCATGCTGCTGACTGTCTTGTTCTTGTCTCTGTGTTTGGCTTGTTTCTGGCCTGTCTTGTCCTGTCACTTAAAGACGAACCACCCTCCAATATCTCAAAGTGATTTCACTCTTAGTCTTTCAAAGGTAAACACACTGTAGAGGCTTTGCAGTTGCTTCATAGTTCTGCTAGCAGCCGCATAAATGACACTAATAATTTCAAATAATAACCAGATAACTAAGCTTTTGAAGTATTAACCATACTATCACCTAACTTGTTAGAAGTCAAGACACAAATGTAACATGCTAAAAGCTAGCTTCCTCTAGATGCACTCAGTTTGTGCAAATTCAGTGCATTAACAATGAAACAATTACAGTCAGTTAGTTAACACGCTAACAGCCAGACAAGCTGAATTAGAAGGATGAGTGATATGACAATACTCCATTCAGAAAATAAGGTTTTTTGTGATGGAAAATAAGCCCAACAATTTATTAACTAGCTTGCAGGCTCATGTAGCAAACACACAGATGTTCATGCTGAAGCTAGCTCGTACTAGATTTGTATGTCCTGTGTTAATCTAATGTGTAAACAATAAAACAATGATGGCTAGCTAGTACAGTGACAAAAACATGAAACATGACATGTTTCAGAAGAGCCAAACTATTCACTAACTAGCCATTTTGGTACTGTTTACAGTCAGTTAAATGGTTCTAGTTTTGTCAGATTCACTGGGCTACATCTTGGGAAAATTATAAAAGCGTTTATCAAGGTTGGGTCTCTAACATAGGCAACCAAATATTTGTCTGGAGGTGGATAAACAAACCTGCATTAAACTTAATTAACTACACGAGGGGAGAATGGCGTGTCTGCGCTAGTTTTGCTGTCGCAGTGGAAAAAGTTGGATAGCGATGTTGGGTGTGTGAGGATCTTGTCAGCTTCATTCATAATCACTTGAGGATTATCTCCGTGCAGGCTCTCACACACTCACAGTCAGCCACAACAACCTATTCACACACTCATGAACTCATTGCTAGTTTTCCCGCCCTCTAAAAATATCAGAGAGGACATCAGAGCCTGAGAAAATACCTGTGATGTAACCGGTAGTTAAGAGATTACACTACATGAGAGAGTATCATTAGGCCCGGGGATATATATTATTTTCATTTATGCAATAACACTGTGTTTAGTGTGCTTGTTGCACCTCTAGCAGCTGAATGTAATGTTGGATGGATAATATTTGCGGTAACAGGGATGGCATCTAAAGTTTTAACCGGATATGTTTCTTTTTTTGTGTGTTTACAGAACCTGAGAAGGAGCTCATCTGGCCGCCATGACATCCTGCAGCCCTGCCAGTGAAATTGTACCGATGTCCCACCTGGCTGAAGAAGCCAGGAAGCGGTTCGCTGACGAAGACTCACTGCAGACAATAACATGAAACAAGAAGGAGAGCTGTTTTTCAAAAAGCAACATTTCTCAGCCTGTAAATTCGGTTAATGTTGCATCATTCTGTCAGCTGAGGACACGTGTTATTGTACCTTTTTGGTTGTTTCACTTCTGTTCTGAGATATTCATGTCATATCAAAGCAAGACTCTTAAACCCTTTCTTGCTATTGTTAGACATTTCCTTTCTCTCAGGGACGGATGAATCTGTCTTCTGGGAAACCTTCATCAACTTCACGTGATTAATGTAACCAGGCTGAAAGAGGCGAACTGTGACTCATTAAATCAACAGTCATTCCTGTTGCATCTCACAGCTCAGACGGAGGGCTCTCTGCGAAAACCAGTTTCTTCTGGTTTGTTATTTTAGAGAGACCAACCCTTCAGTCCTAGATACAACTTTCAGCTCATCATTTTTATTTATTTTTTTTTTTACTTCTGGTTGCACTTTTAATTAAACAAAAAGGATAAGGTATTTAGTTTACATGGTAAACTTTTTGGCACTTCTTTGGAAGCACTAGCGTTTTTCATGTACATGTTTTTCTAAAAAAAACGGAGCGTTGTGATTTAACTGACTCCTTTATATGCTGACATGCTACAAAATAAGCGATTATTTTGCACAGTGGGGGATACGTTTTTACTTCTGTTGGTGTTTTTCGTGTCACTACGTGTTTTTCATGTCACAGTAATGGAGGTGATTTTTGCCGTAGAGTGCCTGTAGCGCTTGTTTTGCAAGCCTGACGCCGCTTCTCTTGCTGCCTCTCTGGGGTTGATTGCTTGAGGAGAGGCGCCACATTTCACCTAATAACTCCACATATCATTTCAATATTTCACTCTTCACAGTTTGAGTATTTATGTGTCTTTGTTTTTAGTTTGAATGCTAATCATTTGACAGAGTTCGCTCCACTGATTGGACAGTTTTATTTTCAAGTTTGTTTTCCTTTATTTCCCCTTTGCTGCCGTTGTCTGCTACGCACAAATGTACGCACATATATTTTTATGATAACAATGCGTGCTGTTAATAATATCTTTGTAAATGTTAATGTACATACAGTATAACTGGAGATGGATGGGAGATGACTTGAAACTGTCCCGGGAGTCGTTTTAATGAACATGCATCTGTTTTTGTACTAATGTGTTGGGAATGAATGGAAACAATGATCCGTTGAGAAAGAAGCCGTCGCTTTACCTCTCTCCGAAAAAAACTTTTGTTAACATGTTTGTTTGAGAAACTTGAACTGTGTTTTTGTAAAAAACTTTTATGATATTCTTTATTTATTTTTATGTAGTTTTGGATGACTGCTTGGAGGGAAAGCACAGGACTATGCATGAGAGGACAGTATGTTGTACAGTTGATTTTGCATCTGCTGGACCAATAAATGAACTCCAGGATAACATACAGTCCGTTGTTTGCTTCTCTTCATTACGTCAGCCCTTTGTGTTTCCATTTATGGAGCTGATCTGCAGTGTACACAGCCTGTTCTGGCACCCTTCCCTATCTTGCCCATTCACAAAATCCATGAGTCACACACTGTGAGACGCATGCTGCTTATCAGACTCATCGTGAATATGTGCATTCAGGAAGTTGCTGGGAAACTGCACCAGAGGGGGTAACAACAGATCCCTCTCTCTCCTACACGACTGAGCTCAATGAGGTTTTTGTAGTGAGGATGAATTGAAGTTCCGTGGTATATTTTAATAACATGTTTTTTGGGACAGGGGGCTTGGATAATTTATTATCCAAGTTATTTTGGAAGGCATGTTAGAATGAAACCTTTATCTACATTTTGTTTCTGAAATGTTGGAAGATGCAGAAACCTCTGGCTGCCAACATGCAAACCACTATATTTTCTTCAAAGCTTCTTACAAAGTAGCGACATGGTTTGGAGTTAGCTCAGATGTCATGTATCTAGCAAACCAGTAAACCTTTCACTGGATTGTTTTAGCCGTGCTATCCTCATGAATTTTCATAATTTTACATTTAAAACTAAAAAAACTAAATCGATCCAACTCGCACTAAAATGAATGCCATTCCTATAAGCTTCAGCTGTACTCTGAGTCTAGTGCTACTTGGCAAATGTTGACAAGCTAAAACACTAAACTAAAATGGTGAACATGATTAATGCTAATCATTAGCATGCTGGTATTTTCATTGCACGTGTGTTAGCAGGGTGACAGTAGCGTTTAGCTCAAAGCACCACTGCGAAACTGTTAGCACGGCTAGAGAGTTATTAGCCTATTCTGAGCATTTTGTGCAAAGTTAAAGCTCCGACTGGTCATTTTAGGAGAAAAAATGTTGTTTATTGATGTTAATGACTGAATTAACTAGATAACAAACTGTCGTCAACAGACAACACAATTTCACACAGTTTTGCTAAGTAGCTTTAGCTTCACACAGCGTGGGGACCTTACTCTTCTCTGAGGACGGCTTGTTTTTAAGTTATGGAAAAAAAAACAATTATGTCTGTGTTTGTATTTTGACATGATTCATATTTTAAATAATTATGAGTTTTTTTAACAAACTGGCTATTTTGAACTCTACCTTTTCTACATTCATTTCTGCTGGTTATTATAATTTGGACACGTGCACTTAGCTTGTCTGCGTGCTACCTCACACTTTGTTGTCTTTAAAGATACAGTAGTTGATTTAAATTGGACCCTTTTATTAAAATACAGAGGTCGGTGAGTTTTGCAGCAATTTCCATTAGTAAACCATCCGATTCCTCTTCCTGCTTCCTGCTGTGCAAATGCTTTTTCCCAGATGGGTTAACATTCGGCTCAACCACTTTATTGCTGCAGAGAAGACTGAGGCAATGCTTTTGAAATAGGAGATAAGTTTAAGTCTGTGAGATATCATTTGACTGCAGCCTATTTGATGCTAACCGACTATTGACCCAAACAGCCCATCAAATGAGCTGAACGCTTGCCAGTCTAGATGCTTTATACAGTGCCATGCCATTTCCTCTCTTCCTCTCCCTGCTCTCGCTGACTCACTCAGTCATTCACACGTACACACACACACACACACACACACACACACACACACACACACACACACACACACACACACACTCTGCATTTGCCAGCTGAATGTGGTATTTCCTCAAGTTTGAATCATAGGCTCTCTGAGTGTCTTGGCTCAGACCGGTTACCATGTGGTCAGAGTGGTTAGGTGACTGTGATCAGGTCCGCCACTCGCTGCTCCGCCTCACTCACACAGATAGAAATGTGTGTATGTGACTCCTGACAGGTACGCCTTCTCCCCAGCGCTCACGGCTTCACCGACACTCTCACCCCTACTTTGCGTTCCAACTTTCCATTTTGCTGTCTGTCACATTGGGCCACTTTACCTGTGCACGTAAGAATATGCAAACTGTTTGCGTCACGTACTCTGTCATTGCATTATTCTGCTGGTGTTTCGTTTGTCTTTATCCTTTAACTCCTAGATATAAACTTAATAAAACATGACTCAGCTGTGTATCTACATGTGTTGTGCTTAGCCTGGACTGGACTAGACTGTCATATGCGGTCTTCTGTTGGTACTGATGGTTACGCTGGTGTGGTTGTATGTGTGGTTGTGTGTGTAATCTCTGTGGGAGAGAGGAGTTGCTGTGTCAGGCATATGAATAGTGTCTAAGCCACTGGCTCCACAAATAGCTGCTAATTCTGCGCTGACGAAGGATTGTGTGCGATCCCAATCACTCAGGTTAAAGGCATACAAGTTGGTGCGTCGAGTCCGGTCTGGAGTCTACCATCAACTCTGTGCCTCTCATCAGCATGAGACGGATGAGCGTGAAAAAAAAGGAAAAGGAAGTTGGCTGATTTGTTTTTTTTTTTGCAAAACATCTACTCTCAGTGTTTTACAGACTTATCCACCGTCACCAGGTGACCAGCCGTCGTGTCTCGCTCTATTTTTGCCTCTCCTTTGTCATGACTCAGCAGCTCGTCCTCCTCTACCTGCTTAGCTCTTCCCTATTAGCCGGTCATGTGTCCCTGTCCCATTTGAGCTCTGATTAATCTAGGCTACTTGTACTGTACACACACGTACAGCCAAAACTCTATGCCTTTTGTGGACACCACATGTTGTAATCAAGACAGAATGATAACCTAATATATAGCAGTTAAAACAGTTACAATAATAACAATAATAATCATGACTATGATATTATCAATAATTATAATTTTAAAAATGGTTTAAATCGACATCTTAAAGTAATGGACAAATGGATGAAATAGTTTTGAAGAAAAGGTTGAAATATAGCAAAAAATAATTGATAAAAGATTAAAACGATAAAAGTAATGGGTATGTTGGAAAATTGGCAAAAAAATAATGATTAAAGGCTGAGATAGCTAAGAGGTCATTGCTTAAAGTAATGGATAGCCTTAATGGTTGAAATGATTAGCTTGAAATATTGGAGTAATGGTTCAGATAGATTGCCGAGCTAAAAGTAACCCACGTGGATAAATGATTGAAATAGTTTAAATAACTGATAAGAGGTTAAAATAGTTTAACATGATGGATAAATGGTTGAAATAGAAAGCTTGTAGTAGCCTTATGGATTAATGGTTGAAGGAATTAGCCTCACAAGATTAAAACTGTTGGTAAAAGTAGCTTAAGTTAATATATAAGGGGATAAAATAACTAAAGTATTGTATAACTATTGACAAAGTTAGTTAAAAGTAATGGATGAATGATATAGCCATGTTAGCCAAAAATGGGCTAATGAATACATGGTTAAAATTGTTAGCCAAAGGTAATGTATATGAGGTTGAAATAGCTTGAAAAGAATTGTGCTAACAGTGAAAAAATTACCAATATCTACTTTTACCATTAATGGTTAAAGGTGCAAAATGTAAGAATCAGCCACTTGTTGAGTTCATACTCTCAACAAAAAGCGGGGCAGCATATGACCGGTATAGCAGCTAACTGCTGCCAACTGTAGCTGCCGTTAGCTCGTTAACTCAGTTAGCCATGTAGCTAGTGCTGAAGCTCTAATGCTTACACATCGCACCTTTAATATCCAGTTTATTATATTCAAATGAAGATGTCTGACACATGCGTTAATGAAGAGGTAGCCTACTTGAGCTCCACAGGACAATGGGCGTTCGTCTGACAGAAAACGTAGGCTATCCCTTCGCAAAAAGTAGTATACTTGAAGTTCATTTTATTAAGTATGCTTGAGTATAAGTATAGCAAGTATACTATGGACCATGTACTTGTAGCGTACTAGAAAGTATACTAATTAAATACTTCTTTGGACTAAATTGGAACATTTTAAGTTTATAAAAGTATACTTTAAGTATACTTTATAAGGTCATTTTAAGTTTACAGAAGTACACTTTCAAATATACAAGAAGTACACTCATCTATATACTACTAGTGTACTAAGTATATACTTCTAGTCCACATTTTAGTTTATTAAAATGTAGGTTTAAGTGATTGACATTTTTATTCTGTTAATTTAAATGTAAGCACAAGTCAATGACTTCACCTTAATCTGTACTTACATCAAGATATACTAGATATTAATACTTATAATTTGGCAAATTCTAACCAGAATTTCATCATTTATTACCATACACACACACACCATCAGCTTAACAGACGGGAAGTCTCTCCTGGAAAACACCCCTTCACTCACGGTGCCAACATTTTTATCATCTTTGTCAACTTGACATAATTTAGCCACATAACAAGGATGTGAATTAACCCGCAACCGTCTTACACATCATCTTATTCACAACCACATTCACAAATCATAATTACACCAACAACAACAGAATACCCAAGAGTCTTTGCGCCACAGGGGCGTTACAGTATACTAAAGTACGAGTATAAGCTTTAGTATTAAAGTGTAAGTCTAAGTATTAATGTACTTAGTCTTAGACTATTCTTTATACTTTTCAGTATAAGCCAAGTATACTTCACTTTACTTTTCTTAAGTATATAAAATATAGTATATAAAAAGTACACTTCAAGTATGCTGCCTCAGTTTTAGTATAAAATAAGTATACTTGTTGTACACTGGAATAAACTACTTTTTGCTAAGGGATACAAAGGTTGGGAACTTTCACCTGCATTGCATTGCCTCACTGCCAGTAAATTCACATTTATGTCTTTATGACTGCTGGACAACGGTTGTCACATGATCACACAGTCTTTGTCAAACATGCCCGTTTACCTGTGAGGACCCGGCAATGTCACACCTTCCGGTCAGGCTCGTGAGTGGAATTTTACGAGGTCAAACCCGCCTGGAAAACTTATTAACCAGATCCAAAAGTCCTGTTAGCTGTCCTCCAGGGACACTGCTGGTTTTTGCTTTCAAACGGACAAAACCAGTTTGTGCCAGATGTGGGGGAATTTTATGATCCCCACACCAGTGAAATAATGTTGCTCCACACTTGTTGCTTAAAGGGGCTAAAGTCTGATTGTCAAAAGAACAAACTTAAACAAAAGAAATATCACAGGGAAAATCCAAAAACCTCACCCACCCCACCCTGGTCTACAGTCCCTCAACTGTGAAGGTCTGTTTCCATACGTGATCATGATGCAGTGTGCTGCAGTGAAATAGTAAATGTACACGCTCAAGTTGACTTTGTGTTTTCTATCTGCTTTGTAAAGAACGCATTAGCTCCATTATATGTGCAGCGGAGTGAAAACTCATCCCTCTCTCTTTGTGCAGAGGCCATTGATGGGAAGATTTTGCGCTGAATGGGGAGGATAAGTCGTTCAGCGGGGGCCTTGAATGGAACACAGCAGATTAAATAGACCGTGTGTTATCCCTGATTACGGCGTGGCTGAAATAAAAGCCCTTTTATGTGATCCTCCGCACAGTTCCATCCAGTCCAAAAAAAGTCGTCGTGCTGCAGTGAGTCATCGTAACGTTTTCAGCTTGTGTTGCACTGAGTTGGCAGACGGTGGAATAGTCTAATAAAAAAGTTACGGTGTTGAAAATAATGCACAAGGGAAAAAAACTAATAACCTCTTTAATAGACTACATGTTTCAGCTTTCAAAAATGAGAGAAACATGTTGGGCATCAGAGAGGAGAAACAGGGTTTTTTTGTGTGGAGTGTGTGAGTCACCAGTTTTAAGTTTCATTTCATGTCAGCATTTGATCTCATCTTGTGTCTTGCTTCTTAAACACAGAGCTCCTCTTTATCACATGATCTAACCATTAAAATGTCACTTCAAATGCTGGTCTGTGTGTTAAAGCATGCTGAGAGCTTCATGAGTAGAAACAGCCTATTGCGGGTTTGTTGCATGTTTGTGTCTTTCTCGAGGTTAGCAGCTGCAAAACAGGAAGTCACAGGAACACATTTTAAAGTGATAATGAAAGCCACAGTGTTTTGAAGAGATGACATTGTGATTGAGATTAAAGAGAGAAAAGTGATGCGAGACAGAACAGGCATGTAAACTGTCGAGTGGCTGGGAGAATGCTAGGTTAGAGCTCATCTCTCGATGGTTTCGCCTGGGTTCCCTTCAAGGATCTGTTGTACCAGTTTCTGCTTCAATGCTGCAGTTAATCCATGTGATTGCTGACAGTTTCTGTTTCTGTTGAGTTTCTGATGAGTTCTGGGTCCAGTCAGAACTTGATATTAACCCGGATACGCACAGTCTGCCCATTATTCCGAAAAATAGTCTGAAAATGTCCCACTGGACGGAAAGCCTATTATCCTGAAAACTAAACTAAAGGCCACTTCTTGGAGGACCTATTGTTTTGTTCCAAGTTTTTTCCTCCACTTTATATCTGAGTGTATTTGGACATGCAGGAAAACAAACACAAACACAAGGTTGAAGGTGTGAAATAGTCGCAGCTTGGTTAGGTTTAGGGAAAGATCATGGTTTGGGTTAAAAGTACATACGTACGGTTGAGATACCAGAGGGTGTATTTTCAAAATAAAAGTCCTTCAAATGGTGACGGATGTTTGTTTTCTGGATGATGAGATGACTTAAAAAAAATGTGTTTCTTGCTTGTTGCTGTCTGTACAAACGGTCCAGCAGCAAGTTCTGTCTCCTAGCAATTTTGTCCCTATTCACATGAACATGACAGAAATCTTAGGCTACTGTGAAAGAAAGGTGATATTTTAGCACTTCTGTTACCTTTACTATACTGCTAAACTGGGTTTTGCAGTTGTACGTGTGAAATGTGTACGTGTGTAGGACATCATCATCTGTTGCTGGCATCACTGTCTTTATTTGTGGAGATCAACAACAGGAAGTGTTATTGAACGAGGGAGGGATGAGAAGCGACAAAGGTCTGTTTCTGATTTTTAAAACCAGGATGTTGCGGTTGCATGGAATGTGCCTTAAACTGCAGGGAGCCCGGGACTCCCCCCCGCCAGAGAGGATTAAATAAAACAAAAACAAAAAAAAAGCTAATTTAAGAATAGACGATGAAGTAATAGTTTACCGACCGACTGCAGTTTCTCACAGCCCAACTGATATTCTCTGTGCGTCGACATCCAACACCTGAACCTGTCTCTGCTGCGCTAATCTCATCTCAAATCAGACATCCAGATAGGTCAGCTTTAGGTGCCGGTGGCCTTGGAAGTCAGCACATTAACATCATTCCCTCCGGGCTCAAATAGACACCAGATTAGTCAGTGGATTCAAAAAAGAGCTAAGTCTCCGAAGATGGGTAGCGGCCAAGGTGGCTCCAGTAGCGCTACTGACTCTATTAGACAACAGTGGCTTACTTCCTGTTATATCAGCGCCGACTCTTCCTAAATCCTCGTCAAGTTAATGGGTTAGAGAAAGCTGACTAATGGGATCGCCCCGGGGCTGCAGGGAGGAGACGAGGAGGTGATACAGGTAAGTGGGAAGGAGGGCACAAAGAAGGGAAAGAGAGGTAAGGAGAGAGGAAAAGATGGAGAGAATAGGAGAAGAGAAAAAGACGCTAGGAGGGTAAAAGATGGGTTTTGAGGGAGTGGCAAGGATAGACCGGCGTGAAGGGGGTGACGTCCACCTGAACTCCTCCGCTCTCATCCCTCCTCCTTCTGCCCCTCTCTTCTTTTTTAGCCTCCTTCTTCTCTTTTTTCTTCTTCCCCCCTCCACATGAATAATTGAGGGAGTGATGTGTGAAGGCTCACGTAGTCTCAGCATGACAGAGAGGGGGGAAGAAAAAAACAAAACTTGAAGGCAGAGAAGTTACAGTGGAAAGGAGGCAACTAAAAGCAGCAGCAGCAGCAGCAGCCATCTGTTTCCTCCGGCTCCTTAAGTTGGAAACGGTGATGAGAACATGGCGTGTTGCAACACGCGCGGTACCGACGAAAACACCCTCATCTTTCAGAGGCAGAAATAACCTCATTGGTGGATTAAGGGTGGAGTCATTTATGCCATCTTGCAAAAAAAAAAAAAAAGGAAAAATGTAGAGCCTCTAGAGAACTTTATTTCCTTTAATGACAACCGGCCACTTTGTCTTGAGGTTGTAATGCTGCTATTGTGTTTTCAGATTATTGCTGCCCGATATAAAATACCAAATGTACATTATTGCAGCGCTGCACTATGAAGCAATATATTCTCAGGTGGATTACCGCATACTGGGGTCTTTTTTCATCAATAGAATCATGAGAGAAAGTCAGAAGCTGGTGAAGTCAAGGCTGAAGAAAAAACACTCTGAAGGCAGAATTCTATGGAGCCAGAAAGGTGACTTTAAAATTTGGCATCCAAAAAAAATTTGGCATTGAAAACAAAACCAGTATTGAAAAAGGAAACATTGGCATTGAAACATTTGTATTGAAAACAGTTGTATTGGCATTGAAACAAGTATTGGCACTGAAAAAAGAAAACTAATCAAAATAATTAAAATCTGAAAATCGTATTATTCCATTTTATTGGGAATTTTTGTATTTTTCAATGACAATCTTCAGATTTTTTCTTCATGTCACTTTTTTTTCAGTGACAGATTTTTTTTACAATGTCAGTTTTTTTTCAGTGTCACTGATTTTCAGTTTCAACTTTCTGTCACTGTTTTGGCGTCGAGAGGGAGGGGCCTGAGGGGAGGGGCCTGTAGAGCGTGGTTTGCATATCATTAGAGAAGGTAATGGCTGCAGCCTGAGGGAAGGCGGAGCTGGACGGTCCAGCCACAATAGCATTTAGGATCCGTGTGCCGGCCGTCTCTGGGCAACACAGAGTCCAACTACCTCGCAGACTTTTCTTCAAGCTTTCTCCTGATGTGTCCAAGTCTCTGTGTATGTGTGTAGCTCCGGTCTCTATATGCGTATGGAGTGTGGTAGTAGCACGGAGCTAACGAGCTCCGGGCGCCGAGCACAGAGCATTAGCCCCAGTTAGCACAACAGTAGAACAGCAGGCTTTTCTCGCTTGTTGTGTCCTTCCGAGCCGGGGCTGCAGCGCCGACAGCAGCACTCCGGTCTGCTCCCAGAGCTCTGTACCACCATACCGCTGTACACGCATACTGGGACACCGTCTCCCCTATAAACTCAGTTTATGTAAATAATATCACTATTCCTACAATGACTCCTTTGAGTTGAAGCGAATAAACTCAACCAGTCAGTATGCGGGGAAAAGTCTGTGATTGTGCTATTGTGGTTCATAGTAAAGTACAACAGACGGCTGTAATCAAGTAACAGACACATATTATATAACTTAGCAGGTAGTCCAACTTCCTCTCTAACTTTTCTCCAAGCACTGTCCTTTATGGTCCGGTCCCTGAATGTGTGTACAGCGGTATGGTGGTACAGAGCCCGGGGAGCAGACCGGAGCGCTGCTGTCGGCGCTGCAGCCCCGGCTCGGAACGACACAACTGGGGCTAATGCTCCGCTAATGCTCGTTAGCTCCGTGCTACTACCACAGATAGGCATATAGAGACCGGAGCTCGGGATCTCCGGGACAGAAACAGATACACAGAGACTTGGACACATCAGGAGAGAGCTTGAAGAAAAGTCTGCGAGGTAGTTGGACTCTGTGTTGCCCAGAGACGGCCGGCACACGGATCCTAAAATGATCCTGTGGCAGGACCTTCAAGGCACGGCTGGACCGTCCAGCTCTGCCTTCCCGCAGGCTGCAGCCATTACCCTTTCTAATGATATGCAAACCACGCTCTACTTGCCCCTCCCCTCAGGCCCCTCCCTCTCGACGCCAAAACAGTGACAGAAAGTTGAAACTGAAAATCAGTGACACTGAAAAAAAAACTGACATTGTAAAAAAATCTGTCACTGAAAAAAAAGTGACATGAAGAAAAAATCTGAAGATTGTCATTGAAAAATACAAAAAAATCCCAATGAAATAGAATAATAAGATTTTCAGATTTTAATTATTTTGATTAGTTTCTTGTTTCAGTGCCAAAACTTGTTTCAATGCCAATACAACTGTTTTCGATACAAATGTTTCAATGCCAATGTTTCCTTTTTCAGTATGTGCCAAATGGCAAATTTTTTTTTCGATGCCAAATTTTAAAGTCACCGTTCTGGCTCCATAGAATTTATCCAACAGGTTAGACTGAAATATAACCAATTTTGAAAGTTTTTTTTTGTCATTGTGCAACTATCTATATACATTTAGCAGACGTTTTCGTCCAAAGCAATTTACAGTAATTCATACACTGATGGTGGTGGCTGCCATGCAAGGTTTGAAATGCAGACCAGGGGAATCGAACCAGTGACCTTCCAATAACAAGACACTGGCTCTACCCCTGACCCACAGCTCATTTTTTTGTCTGTGTCAGAGTACATTCCAACAGCAGCAGCAACACAGTGAGGATGACATGGTAGGCATCCTCACATTAAAAGTTCAACATCAGGTAAACACCGTCCATCGGCTTCGACTGTGTGTCAGCATCAAGCATCCTGGGCAGATGTGGGCACAATAGTCGCCCCTCATTCGTTTTTATTAATTTCCCTGCAACTGAGCATTAGCCAGGAGCAGCCTGATGGAAGCGAGAACACCGAACCAAAACAGTAAAGCTGCAGACCACAAAACCAAAACAGTGGGCTGAGAGACCCTAAAAGGCTAAGGGGGGACTACAGTTTGTATGGTTGTCACACTGAACGACCCCCGTCACCTTACACATAACCATACATTCCACTGTAAGCAAAAAAGATTGAAAGCATCTTAAAGCTGTGCTAACCAATGTGCTGCTTCTTCCCTTTTTAATGACTTGACTTCCATTTGAGTCAAGTTTAAAATAAACCAGAAAAACACATGATATTTTGTGATCACGTAGGCAGAGCAATGCCATGACACATGAGAGAGACAATTTGGAAGAAACAGGAACAGTGAAGGGCATTTCTGGGGACTTTCACTTTCACCACATTTGCAGGGTGACAAATGCTTCCTCTTTCTGTTGCAACTTCTGTAAACGTTGCGCAGTTTATAGGGCAAACCTTCAGTGTTCCGTACTATGCTTTTTTCAGGTTCATACTTATGCATTATCATACATTAGCTGAAGTAATCCAAAAAACGAGCAGGCGGCGCCCTACATATTTGTGCATCAGCACCAGCATCTTTACGAGCTTGCATTGGACCAGAAACAGCAGTTACTGTACAGGACTCACACAGAGCAAGCAGCAGCCACAGCACCTCCTGCTGCTCATGCATATTTTCTAAATTTGCTGAGAGGTCTTATTAAAAAAAAAAAAAAAGATTATTTCTGCATTGGGGAAAGTTTACATTGATTAAAAAATGTACAATTGGTGGTCGAATAGCAAACATTCCTCTGCAAACAGTGTTTCTTTTTCAATATCAAAATATTGACGACCTTTGACCCTGCAGCCCAGGCTTATACTACTATACGCTACACTTTCACTTGATCCCCACTACTTATTAACAGAATGCATGCAAAAACAGTAGTGAGGCAAATCAAATATATTGCACTTTTCAATGTTTGTCAGAAGGGCTTTTTTTATGAATATTATATAAACAGAGGAAATGCCGGAAAAGTACCACCTCCCCCCCCAAAGGATCATCGGATGGTCTAGCCAGTGAGTCAGTGTGGGCGAAGCGTGGGCAATGATTTGTGTTGGGACAGGGCTCACTCTGTGCGCTCTGAAGGGAAAAACACCGGAATGAACTGAATTTTCCTCTGCCGGTGACCCAGACGGACGCGGTGACGTTTCCCTCGGTGCACTGAGAGTTCATTGATTCTGAGTGGCCTCCGGCTATTGTGTTTGTATCTGTGTGTGTGCATGTCTGTTGTATTCTAGTAACAAAGTGCACCAGAGGGCCAAGTCCATTTACTACACAACACGTAGGTTCAACACTGAAAGGAAAAAAACAATTACACAGAATCATTTTCTAAAATTAGAATTGCAGTGAAATGAATTGCAAATTACTATTATCTATCTTTGATCAAGGGGCGCAAGTTTGGTCCCAACACTGGTAGGGACACAAGCCCCAATTGGTTTTACATTAAAACAATATGCAATTATATATATGTGAGTTGGCAACACCTACTTTTGCCTTATTGTAATTTTGTACCTTATTAAATTACTTTTCCTGTCATGCACTCTACTACAACTCCCACATCTTCTTCTTTATTGCTTCTACTCTTTTCATTTGGATCAATAACAGCTGGGAAACTAAAAAAAACAAAAAAAACACGATCAAAGTTATCCAAGCCTGCACAGCGTCGTTGGAGAGGAATGCAACATTTCCTGTCTCTGTCTCTCCTCCTGACCCAACCTATAAATACAGAGGAGGGTGAGCAGCACCCTGGGGTGAGGCAGATTGGCACTGAGCTGCCTTATGTCACAGGTCCAAAGCACCCATGGAGCCAATCGTGCCACCGGGTTGTGTACCAACAAAAGGCTCGCTGTTTACACTTCAGGATTTTAGTTAATGATCTTACACAACTGCAGGGAGTTGGTCACTCCGTTCTGATTAGGTGTAGGACATACAGTACATTACTACAGTAGCCATGAAGGTCAGAGCACGATAACATTTCACAAAACACAACAATATTACAGAAAATGCAATGACATTTCAGAAAACAACATTTCAAAAGTTGTTGTGTTTCCTGAAATGTTGTTGTGTTTTGACCTTCAGGACCACCATACGCTACAGTACAGTGCAACAGCTTAGGTGTTGGACAGTGATATGCACATCATTCACATCATTCTAAACATAGCTGGCGAGCATTAAATACATTTCATAAATTAACATTTCAATAAGCCTCCATAATATGACTTGAGAGTATTGAACATTGACCCAAAGGTCATCTGTGCTTCAAACTTACAAAACTTGAACTCTTGTTTTCTTGAGACATTTGGGAAGTGTTGACATGTAATCCACTTCTTTAATTTTACAGTGCCGTAATTGGATTTTGAAATACCATTTGCTAAACTCGTTCAAACAGTAGTTCACAGGCTCCTGAAGGTATCCACCCCTGGCTCGTGTCATGTCAGGGAGCCACATTGCAGTGTTTGAGGCAGAACAAACAGGGTGATGTCTATTATTACAGTGAAGTTCTCTGATCCGCCCAAACCTGCCTGTCAACAAGGCTCAACTCAGGTTTAACTCAGGTTGACTACCCCTTCATCAACACCACCCATCATGTTCTTCTTTGTGTTTGTTATTAAACACTTTATTAAAGTGGATAATGTTACAATAAAGTATTTAATTAATTGATTTATTTGGCTAAAGATACAGAAGTATTCACTGCCATATCACCAGACTCCAGAGCAGCTTCATTCCTCAGGCTGTGAGACTTCACAAATCCATCCTCCACACTCTGGTTTGTTTTGTTCTGTGATGTAATATAAAGGTACTCTGACTAAGTCTCGTTTTGCAACCCTGGTGTTGTAAAATGCTTAATATATTAACCTTGAACCTTACACTCATGAATTGTTGCTTAAGTTTGCAATCATGCTGTTAGCCTATTAACCTTGTCGCGGTAGAATTGGAGGTTTTAACCATCTCTACATTACTGTTAGCTGAACATTTCAAATATTTCTAAATTCATTTTAGGTAACTATATTAGCATAGTTCATATGTGACTTTTAGCTAACTTCATCAGTTATTTTAGCTAACCACTGTTCATACATAAGGGTGTTATTTAACAAATGGATTTTGCTACAATAATGTTTTTATACACATGAATTGTCATTTAAGTTTGCATTAACTTTGTTAGCCTACTGTTAGCTGACTGTAGCCTGGTAGAACTGGATGTTAAAACCATTTGTAGATTAACATGGTTCAGTACAAACCATTTCAGCGTTGTATATAAATCACTTTCAGCGAACTTAAGTTAATTTAGCTTAACTTTTCAACAAATTTTATCAACTGTTCAACAATTACTTTAAGCTGGTTACTGGTGATAATTTAAGCTAGGTCTGACAGTTCCAGTTGCCTATAGATCACTTTTAGCTCACCATTTTTAACCATGTATCCATCAGGGCCCATTTTTTTTTACCAATTTTTTAGAATTCTCTGCTCACTTTCTTAATTACATGTTATACATTACTTAGTCGCAGATGTTTGGAATTAGTCGAGCTATTCCTCAATCTTTCCATGTTCTCCCTGGTAGCTGCACAAGTAGACTACCGAGACCTACAAGGGTTCACAATATGTCAGATTATTGTTTATGAAATAAAAACCCGCCAAAAGGCATGCAAAAATCAAGTGGATCAAGTGGTGAATGGAGAGCCCTGTAGACGTGTTGAACAGGTTTCACGCACTATGTACACAGCCCGAGTATCAGCCACCAACACACAAGAGTGTGACGGAGGGAACCTGGAATGTTAATGACAGAAATAGACAACAGAGAGAAAATTACAGGTATGGTTTGATGAGAAGGTTTAGTTAAAGAACATTGAGACCGTGGGGTTCAACAAAGATGAGATTTTAAGTTATTGTGTAAAAACGCTGAGATTAAACTGCATTTTGTAAATTGTTTGAATATAGAGGTCAACAATTTTCAATTTGAACTTTAGCCCTGGATGATTACGGCGGAGTCAGCGGAGGTACACAGAACAAGACTTTACCGTCTGGACTGCTTGTCCCAAACACTCAGATTTGTGAAATTGAATTTCTCACGGCTGCCGCCACAACACCTCATACCTAACTTGACCTCCTGTTTGTTGTCGCCGCCTGCGTCAGAGGTACAAATCCCCAAATCACTCTGATTCATTACGTAAGACTTGTATTGTTCCGAGCTACAATGCAACACCATTCAACCTCAGCACTTTGTCTCAGGCTGTGACACACGCGGTCCCGCTCTACACAGAATCAAGATTCCTTTGATGCTGAAATAAGTGATGATCCTGCTTGTACAGTTTGTTTTTGCAACAGACTGACAGAACTGAATGTCTATAGTTGCGTAGTCAAGTTCCCGGTGTTGCAACAAAGCACTACCGCAAATGTAAATCATTTTGAAATCCCACTTTACACTCAGTGTGACCTTGTTCAGTTCACAAGCACTCATCGCAGCCCTCCGGTCTGGATGCTTTTATGTCATTTATGCAGTTGTATCAGCAGTGTATTGCTGTCGTGCTAGGAAACAGACCAGTATCATGTTAGTACGAAATACTATTGAAACCTCTCTTTTTTTTCCAACAATACACAGTTTATCTTGTTTTAACCTAAATGTATTGTTATAACGTTATAAGTTCAAAAAATGTGATAACATAACATGAAAATATCTTTCCATAACATTAAACAATGACGTTACGATGAGATAAATAGCATATTGTTAAAACAAGAGGTTTATATTTTGTATTGATACAAACATATCTTGTTATAACATAAAACCGTTTTACATGATAATGTGATAACATGACATAGAAAAGTATTGTCCTAATGCAAAAATATCTTGTGAAAGAATTAATGTTATGACAAGATAAACAGCGTTTTGCTATAACAGTGTGTTTATTGTAATAATATAAGCTTGTCTTTTTTAATGAAATGAAAATATCTCATCGTAACAATACACTTTTGCACATTTTAATGTGATACCAATCCATTTCCTTTTTCTGGATTGGCAGCAACAAACTTCGGTAGGCTGACAAAATTTTACTCCCCCAAAATAATCAAATTGTTTTAAAATGATCTGATATCTAAAGTGTCATGGATGCATTGGGCCAATGACATTTATAATACACACTAAAAACAACATCAAGCTAACTCCTCACATGGCTCCAGCCTTTACATACTTTCAGGCTGGACACATTTGTCATCTTCCTTTTTCTTTAATGATGATTTAATGACGTTATAATTACAGAGAACCCTCGATCATAAATGTATATTTAGACCGAAGCTGAATCTAACCCACAGCCACAGTGCCGTGTTTGCATTTGTTAAGCCGTTGATTGATAAAAGACTCACAGCGTCACAGCAGGTTGACATTTCCTGGAAACGTAACTGCTTCTGATCCTCTGTCCTCTCAGCTGTAGGGCAGCTCTAATGGTCTTACCCAAGATCCTTTACAAACCCGCTATCTACCTGCATATCTCTGCTACACTATCTAACCGATGTCACGACAAATTGTTAACGACTTATGTCCTCAAGTCTCTGTTTACAGAGAAACTGATGCATTTTTTCCCCATTCTTTGATCAGACAACAGTGATTTATCTTTCATCCAGTCGGGTAACTTGTTCATTTGGTGAGCTAAACACGTCTTTAATTACTGGCAGCTTGAGCCAATATGGACAATGAGAGTGAGATATTGAAACCAATGGCAGGTCTTTGGCTCTGCGGTTAACTGCTCCATAATCCGTCAAAGCACTGTGTGAGAGCAGGTCCAACCCTAAACATATCATGACAGTATCTGCTCTCAGCCGCTGTACATCCTCTTAACTGTCAGGATGCGTGGCCCACTATCGTAACCCTGATCTCTAAACCAAACATCACGTACTGAGTGCAGACACTAAGCTTTAATTCTTCACGCCGTGGTCGTTTCTTTAATATTATAATCTGTTTCACCGACAAAAGACAAGGTTATTTTCTCGTTTTCACCGCAAGATAAAATATTTCTCGTGACATATTTGCGCAATTGAAGAATACATTAAAATAATTTTTAACAAATGACTACTATTGGACAGAGTCCAAGTACAACCGAGTCTTCACAGGTCTCCTGTACAAAGCAGGACATCACCACCTCTCAAATTCTAAAGCTATGACATACAAATGTGAATCTATAATTAACTTTGGATCGTCAAACTATTTCAGATATCCAATTAATAGACAGGCACAACACTGGTGTTTGACATACATCCGTAAAACATGATGTGTGTGTGTGTGTGTGTGTGTGTGTGTGTGTGTGTGTGTGTGTGTGTGTGTGTGTGTGCAGCTGTTTCTAGGTGTAACATCTTGGCTACAGCCCCAACCTGAATAAGGTGTGTGAAGATGAACAACGTTAACCAAAGTATGTTCGTTTTAATTGACTGACAATTCCATTAAATAGCTGCTATATCATCATTCTGGTTTGAGTTGAAACACTGACACTCTAAATGGTGTTTAAGGGACATTTCCACTTTGATGAAACAGAAACAGTCTCAAATGCAGAAGGGGCCCGTCAGTGCTCCCTGACTGTCTGCATGCGGTCACAAGCTGAAAGCACCTCAGATTACAGGCACAGCTCATACTTTACCTCACTAACAGAGTAAACAGCTCTTTGATGCCCACGCTGATGTGACTTTCTTCAATCAGCAGCGCCAACTATGTCGAGTTAATTAGAGGTGCAGCTTGTCACTCATAGTTACCTGGCCGGTTACATTTTTTTTTGCCCGTACCTCCACTGTGATCGAAAGCAACAAGCAGAGGCCTGTCCTTCATCAGCTGTGGAGAGGCATCCTGGAAATCAGGCAGGTTGAGTGGGTTCAATATGTGACATGGCACCCAAAAAAAAATGCGCTGATTGTTGTTGTATATGACAACGCAAATACAACGTGAGGGTAATTTCACATTTGGGTGTGATACCTTCGGAGGGCAGCGATGGAATGTAACTAATACATTTACTCAAGTACGGTACTTCATTTTGAGTGTAGGCTTACTTTCTCTCCACAATTGGATACAAAAAAAACATCGATTTTATTAAGAAAAATAGAAAATAGCCAATCAGATCTGATAATTGGCCAGGTCAGTAATGCCATCGATGATCATGCCGCTTTACTGTTACTCAAGACTTTTACACTGAGCAACCCTAAACCGTCACTTGGCATCTTGATAGTGTTAATGAATCATCACTGTCACAAAACTTTATAAGGCTGGTTGAATAATAGCTAAATCATCACCACGGCAGCTGTGTCTTCCACTCGCTCATGCTTTGTTTTGTGTTCGTGAACATTATATAACTGTTTGTCTGTCTGTGGGCGGTAGTGATGAAGATGAACCCACTACCCGAAGCTGTCATTTATTTTAATGCGGCGATAGTCCTCTTTATTCTGTGGTGCGTGGTAGCCAGTCAGCAGTGTGGGATGATTGAAGGTTGGTGTGTATGATAAATACATGAGAGGTGTGGATGACTGAAGTGATCGATGAGTCACACATGAGGATGTTTGGTGTGACCTGTGTCGACTGACGTGGCGTCTGATATGGAAACCAGAAGTCCGCCAGCTTCATTTCCACATCCACAAGAGTCTCAGTCTCAACCCAGTCACAAGGATGTGGTGTTAGCATTATACACGTTGACATGAGACGCTTACTACCCTCTTTTAACGTCACTCATAATATTAAGATAACAGTCAGATGGGACTGCATAAGGTTAGCTTTGGACAAGTCCGGGCTAGCTGTTTACCTTTGTTTACCTGAGCAAAGCTAAGCTAACAGGCTACTGGTGGTAGCTTCGTATTTGCTGTACAGACATGAGAGTGGTATCAGTCTTTTCATCTCACTCTTGGCAAGAAACCAAATTAGTTTATTTTTCCATTTTTTTTTCTTTTAAGATAGTTAAAGGTAAGACATTAGCTTGCAACAAAAACATTAGCTTGCTAGCATGGATTTGAAGTCATTAGTTGGTGTGGATGGTGGTTGAGTTATTATAGCCAATTGCAGTTTGAGTCACACCACTGGATATATTTTTTTCCAGTCCTTTTCATGGTGACCAAAACCGGCTATTTTTTCACCGGAAGTCGTACCGTCTACATCTGTGATTGTGGTGACCAAAGCAGGCATTTTAAGTCAATCTAGGATTTTTTTTTCCTAACCTCAACTAAGTGGCTTTTGTATGTAAACCTAAAGAAGTGTTAAGTTTGAGCTTTTTATGGTTTTACATAAACATACTTGGCTAACATTTATTCTGGTGATTGAGTCATTCCTTCATTTCCCCATTAGTAAAATAGGACACCACATCCATCCTTGCTAGCTTAATGGCTTTTTCCCAGCTAACATTTTACCTTTGGCTCTCTTAAAGAAATACATTAAAATTTTTGCAAATACACTTATTTGCTGTCTTGCCAAGAATTAGATGAGAAGACTGACACCGCTCTCATGTCTTTACTGTAAAGATGAAGCTGGCACCAGCAGACACTTAGCTTAGCCTTGCTCGACCAAACAAAGGTAAACAGCTAGCCTGGCTTTATCCAAAGATAACCTCACACAATCCGTCTTCCAACACCTCTGAAGCTTAACAACCACATGTGCTACTTTTCAACACATGTGGTTGTTACAGGCTGTTGTCTTCACAGTCATGTGGATGAAGCTTTAAAGGTGCTGCTGCTAAGTGGATTTTGTAATGATTTGGTAGGCTAGCAGTTTCCTCTTGTTTTCTGTTTGCGCCAAGTTAATCGGCTCAAGTGTTATCAATCTTCTCACCTAACTCTTGGAAAGAAAAGTGTTGAACTAAGTGTTGAACTACACAATGTGCACTTTTATTGTGTGCCTGACTATAAATTTCACCATAAAAGTGTTGATGAACCCTGCTTAACTTTATTTGTCCAATTTGTGGCATTTTACAGGCCCTGTAGTTTACTATAAATGGCTCTCACCTTCTGATTGGAACTGACATTTAGGTGTAAATTTGGGGTTTGGGGTTTGGAAAGAACTCTGTAATTTGGTACCAATTATAGGGGGAATGGAGACAGCGTTGGTGCAAGTTAATGGTTAGATTCAGGCGCACCAAACATGAAGCAAAAATGTGAACTTTGCCAGTAGGTAAGCACGCAGCTGCAATTCAAAATGGAATTCAAGCATACAGCAAATATGTATCATAAATATTGAAAATAAAATCAGTTACCTAATAACATAGTACTTTCCAAGGCACAGCTATGGGAAATTTTTGAAAATGATGGACTTTTTAAGTAAATTAATATACAATTATATCTGACTGCAAATATTTAATATGTATTTTACTGTGTATCTAGAGTGACAAACTGTATTGAAATGTAATGTTTGGGGATTACAGGATTTGTGTTGTGGTACAGTGACTCCACAGCCGGATGTTCTGTGACACAGCACACTTGCAGCTGATCAGATAACCATCCTGCATACTCTCCCAGGACAATGTGGGCGAACCTGCACGCTTATCTGCGACCCTGGCCATTTGTGGTAGTGTGTGTGTGTTTGTGTGTGGGCGTCTGGAGGCACGGCTATGGTTAATCTGTCTGTCTGACTGTCTATCTGTGTGGGGATCAGGGCGTCCCGTTCGATTCATAATTCCATCTAATCTGAACTGACAGCCTCTGCTCCTGTCCGCTGAGCTCTGAGCTCATATTCATATGAAATCGCATGAAAAAACACTACACACACACACACACACACACACACACACACACACACACACACACACAAAAGGATTCCCAGCATGACTCACTTTCACTGACCACACAGATGAGTGAGTCAGACACTCATGTGACAGGAAGGTAAAGCAGTTCCCCTGTTTCCTCTGAGTGTGTGTGAGCTGATTTGAAGGGGATGTGCGCCCTCTTCAGGAGAGCGAGTGTAGGAACGGATCGAAGAAAGCAGTGTGGCATCAGAAACCGCAAAAACACTGCTGATCCAAACCACATGTGACACAATATTCCCAGCAATAAAACTAAATCTACCGTCTGTGTGCTGACACTCAGGTTAACTGCAGCCCGTTCTAATTATTATGAGGTGGGTTGATCCAATTAGTGTAACAAATTGCTTTCCAAGTTGCAACACCATATCATACCGTTAAGTTTGTGCTGCTGGTACAATGTGAAGGCGTTGTAACTCAGCTAAACACATACCAGCTGGACTTTGGAATCACTGCAATCCATCTAAGCGGGCCAGTGTAGCAGAATGTAGCTGGACCGGTGCCAGTCAGTGCACCAGGTTCACTTTATCTGAAACAGAGAGGCGGCTGCTGACAGCCAGTCAGGCCAAATACAAATCTGACTCGATCACTGAGCATCACGTGTAACCAATAAACCAATTTTGACAAACAACTGAAAATAAGACTTTTGAGGAGACGCGTTCAGTAAACACGACCTCTGCAGTGAAGTCAGCGCCAAGGTGACTGTGTTGCACCCTGGACACAGACGGGACTATAAACAGGAAATGTGTTGACTAATGGGATTATGAGTCAGCTGGATGGAGGAGTGCAGTGTGCTTGTGAGTGTGTGTTTTGTTGTTGTTGTTGTTGTTGTTGTTAATTTGTCCAAGCCTGGTGTGTGATGGAACACATTTAAGTTGATTATGCAATTAGGATACTAAAAAAAAAAGGTAATGGTGTTCCATTACAGCTACAAGTCTCAGACAACATCACTCCGGTCTCAAGCGAAACCGTATACAAAATTAAGATCTTTATTTGCATATGTTTGGTAGTGAGATCATTCAGAAGTATCACGCTACATTACTTTATCACTGTGATACATTACATATCCATGTGAGAGTGACCTTTGGGTTTGTTTGTCACTCTCAGCCTGAGGATATTACAAATTAAAGTAATTAAATGTTCTACGGCTGATGAATGTGTATCTTCTAGCTTCCAGCCAGGCATTATTTTCATCAAACGTATTATTTGCGCACTCATCAGTCAAATTAAACGTATCTCTGTAACGGGCTCAACGTTGATCACTTATTCAGAATGACAGAAAATAACATGTTTACACTCCAACGTTGTACACTCAAGCCTTATGTGGTGCCTTCATTGTTTTCATGTGCGTTTCTACAGTTGAATAGAAACACTGCACGAGTTAAATGCAAATATTTGCTTCCTTAATGTCTGCTGAGGCGCTGAGTCTGGATCTCACTGGAGCTCCTTAATATTGCTCAGGAACAGCACACTGTATATGAACTCAGTCAACTTTCCCTGCTGTGGGATTATGTCCCGACACTGCAGCGCTCCTGCCCCCTGCTGGACGTAGATAGTAACACCTGACTGTAAAACTGCAACAGGACTGCAATGGACTGATGTGACAAAAAACATTTTGACATGTCACAGCAGGAAGAGCGCTGTGAATCAGTTTGAATTGCTTTGACTGTGGGCGGGGACCCTTCAATGGAACCTTTAACTATTTAATTTATCACCAAAGCCTTGTCCACAAATCCAGCTCATCATTATCCTTGTACCTTTTTGTCAGTTTGAAGGTGCTATATGTAAGAATTGGCCACTTCTCGAAATCACTCTCCAAACAAAAAGCGAAGCACCGCGGAAGTGATTGTGTTAACACCTCGAACACACACAGGACCTAGAGGCCAGGATGGGGAGGGCTAGCTGGTTAGCATGACCTTAGTAGATGTCTCAGCGACATAGATCTCGTGATGTCAAATCTGTCATGTCTTTACATCCTGTTGACGAGTTCAGTTGATGCGTTTTCAATGTGTTTTGAACTCAGATTCACACATATCACACCTTTTAAAGTACGACGTCATACATTCAGGGAAGAGGAGACACACCCACTACCTTTTAATTTCAGAAAAACAGACAGATGATGAATGTTTAGAGAACCTTTTTCTTTTCAACGCCAACATTTGTTTCTGTGCATGAAAAATCTACCCGAGCGGACGTCGTGCCCCAAAGGTTACGGTGGAGTACTGCAATACACACTTTCGCCACACAAACTCACTGACATTCATTTCATTGATGTGAGAAAACGCTGGGATAAATGATGTTCTGGTGTAGCTGTTGTGAAGGAGAATTTGATGCCCTAATTTAAATGGCAACATCAGATTGAAAAGGAGATTCCCAGTTTAAAATGGCTTCAGGGAATGAACAGTAGACATCGTCTTGTAAAGTCCAGTGATGGAATGTAACTTAGTACATTTATTCAAGTACCTTATCTAAGTCCAAATTTAAGGTATCGGGACTTACCTGAGTATTTCCATTTCCTGCTACTTTACACTTCCGCCCCACTACATTTTAGAGGGTAAATATTGCACTTTTTCCTCCCCTCTTTTATTCGATAACTTAAGATGCTTGGTTCTTTGGAAAGTAATGCTGGATCCGATCATTTTAAGATAATTATTATTTGGCCTTTATGTAGACAGGACAGCTGTTAGAGTCAGACAGGAGAGGGGGGTGAGACATGCAGCAAAGGGCCACTGGCTGGAATCGCAATTGAGCCGCGGCTGAGGACCGAGCCTCAGTTCAAGATTTGCATGCTCTACCAGGTGAGCTCAGCAAGCACGTCTGCAGCTAAGTGGTAGAGCCAACGTCTCGTTATCAGAAGGTCGCTGGTTCGATTCCCGTGGTCTTTGTGTCAAAGTGTCTTTGGGCAAGATACTGAACCCCGAACTGCTCCTGATGTGCTGGTTGGCACCTTGCATGGCAGCCACCGCCATCAGCATATGAATTACTGTAAGTTGATTTGGACAAAAGTGTCTGCTAAATGTAAGTAGTGTGAATGCTGAAGGCAAATTTATTTAAGTTGTTGTTCTTCTGTATGTTTTTCATCCGACTTCTCCTCCTACAAATGAGCTACAGAAACAACTATCGAAACGTTCAGCTCTTTAAGGACATTGCTTCTTGTACTCTACTTGGCTTTTTTATCTAATATACTTTTCTGCTTTTTATGCAATATTTTGCCCATTCAATTTTATGGGGAAATTTTCTATTTTGTTTCTGCTACTGCTTCAGCAGTGTTGTGCAACGCAGTTTAGTTTTCTGCATTTCAGGCAAGTATTTTCCAGTTTATTCAGGATTATTTCACTTCAGCTGTCGGCATTCACACTGTATTTTTGCTGAAAATGCAATTTTTCTTGTTTGTATCAGATATTCTGTCATTGCGACTTGTAAACTGTGATTATATCGTTCTGTTCTGTACATGCTACATCAATTGCGCGTCTGTCCGTCCTGGGAGAGGGATCCCTCCTCTGTGGCTCTTCCTGAGTCTTCTTCCATCGTCTTTTTTTCCCCCTGTGAAATTCTTTTTTTTCCATCAACATGGTACATTTTTCCTCACTCGAATCGAGGATCTAAGGACAGAGATGTCGTTCACTGTACAGATTTTAATACCCATTGAGGCAATGTGATTGTGTTTTTGGGCTATAAGAATAGAATAGATTTGATTTAATTTTGATTTGTAGACATTTTTGAGCAAACATGACACAATCAACTGAACTATGTGCAGATGAAAATGATGAACTTCATATCTATATTGTATTTTTTTAGTTATTATATTATTTATATTTATTACAGAAAGAGTTTCAACAAATTACTTATGTATGTGGGTAATAGGAGTCTTCCATTACTGCTAATAAGCCCATTACTGCATGTGTCATCTGTAAAAGGGTCAATTAAGTTAAGCTTGGATTTGACTAATCAGGCATCGCTAAATACTTTCGCATTTAAAATATTCCCACTGATTGTGAAGAGTTGTGGATTTGTGGACCATTTTTTATCAGATTGTAATCATATTTATGGGGAAGCCTATATTATCACGCTGTCTGGCAATATCAGCTTCTTCACTTTGCAAAATAAACATGTTGTCAGAGAGCTAATCTATCCATCTGCTGTAATGACAGTATGGAGAAATGTTTACATTGTCAAAGTTCTCTGGGCACAGAAATGTGAAAAAAATGAGTCATTACTACACATACACACTAGATGGGGCTATAGGGTTTAAGATTTGAGCAGGTTTCCATGAGCCATACCATACATACTTTACATGACACTTAGATCATAATATGAAATGCTACAGACAGCATGAAGATTTTAAATAAGTCCTGAACAAACTGCCACAAATATATAAAGTTATTCTGTGTTACATTAATCAAATGATCACCCAGCGGTGAAAGTGTTCACATCAGATCTTTTACTGTAGTAAATTAGAAATGCTAAAGTGTAAACTACTCTGTTACAAGCAATAGTCCTGAATCAAAAACTTGTATATTATATAGAAATATTAGCAAATATTAGCATTAATATGTACTTTAAGTACCACAAATGAAGTATTCATCATGCAGCATGGACCCTTTCAAAATAATACATCCTAAATCATACTATTGGATATCATATACATTTTATACTACATAATTACTGATACCTTAATACTACATGTTACAGGTCTTAAAGATGGATCTAAAGTAATTTCAACTACTTTATATACTGCATTCATCTATAGTATTATTACAGAATTTATTAGTTTATTGAATATTTGTTGCATTTCGTATTAATCTGAAACTGTACAAAGTGATCACTGGGTAAAAGAGTAAAAAGCACAGCATTTACCTATAAGTAAGTATGAAGTCCAAATTCCCAAATGATGTAACAGCTGAGTCCGACTTAATGACAGCTTGAAGTCTGGCTCAAGTGACCACGAGGAATTTTGCTTTAGTTCAAGAGAAGATCAAGACGTCTCTGATTCCCAAACACAGAGCCACTTAATTCCTTATAAGCAGGCTGTAAATCAGCGTGGCATGATCAAGAGGTTCATTTCCAGCCGGACAATTACAGGCAACATTACAGGCTGTAGGTGAGGGGGTCAAAATCATTGTTCTGGCTGTCAGGAGAATTAATGTGCTGGCTATTTTTTGCCGCGATGACAGCGTATAAGATCGAGGTGGTGAGAACAATGTTGAGAGTTTAAGTGACACTTATTATGTTTAGATATGTCTGCCTGCGGGCCAAGTGCGGTCAAGGTTGTGTAAAGAAAAGAAATGGTGGGCAGCCGATGTGACTGTTTATTTATGGAGTTAGGAGGACACCGGCGCCTAAAGCCAACGTCAGGTAAGCAGCTGCTAGCGCATGGCTGGTGTGAATGAAATATAACGTGGTATTTTTAACGTCTCGATCTAAAAGAGATGCTGGCCTTGAGTTTCTAAAAACAAGTGAATAGAATACATGTGTGTTGCAGAGCCACTGACTTGAGTTAGCGTACAAACCAGCTAGCCCAGTGCTCAGAGCTCCCAGTCTAGACCACTACATGCACAGCTAAACAAGCTAACCGGCTAACCGCAGCTACTGTGAGCAGTTTGAGTATGAATGTGACCGTTGGCCAATCTATATTTCGTCAAATTTCAGTGTGACCAAACTATAGACTTCAAAACCTGCCTAGCTTTGGTTACTCCTTACGCTTCAGATTAAAAATGTAATCTGCTCAACTTTAAAAATCTACGTCATACGCCTTAAAGCAGCAGTACTATTTATCCAAAAACATCAGATACAGTGTAAAACACACTGACAGGGAGCATGTTACCACACAATTAGCACTTTCACTGTTTTTTTTTCACTGATAATTCCTCATTACGTCCCTTTCATTTGATATCTGCCTGTTCCATTACATCATGCTGTTTACATTTCATATAATCAGGTTGGACTTGATCTCACCCCGCAAAAGCTTTCCTGGCAGGTTACCATGAGTGCAACGCTATTGCATAATAATAACATATGCACTGTCCCATCCTTTCCAAACATGAGGCTGACACTTTCCAGCTGGGCGTGTCGCAAGCATTAATACTTTAATAAGTGTTGAAATCTGAATTTCACACTTGCTTTGCCAGTGCAAACGTCTGTTTCCCACGCCAATAAAGCCCCTTCGAATTGAATTGAACGGCACACTTCAACAACAAACGTTTGATTCCATTTCAGATTTACAAGCTGGGTTTTGACGATCTGGCCTTTGACCTCTTAACTACCGACTGCTTATAATAATACTTGCACTGTATATGATATGATTCTCCTTTTAAGGTGCACTGCATAAACCTGTCACAACTCACTTTGAGGTCCTCTATACCGACTCTCACATATACTGATGTGACCCTGGGAGTTTACACAGCCCGTTTGGGATCACTGCTCACTGTGGAGCTTTTGATGGTTACCGAGAATCAAACAGCTGAAGTCAATGTTTTAAAAGCAAATGTGCTGCTGGGAAACGAGGGGCCTCTTCAGTCCCAGACACTGATGTTTAAAGCATATATACACTCACTGTGGTACGGAACGTTTCAACAGAGGCAAGAAACTGGGGAGTTTTTCTGCATTTTACATAGCCACTTGTTTTTGTTAAAGTTAAAGTTGGACATCTGTCATCTTACCAAGAAATAGGTGAGAAGACAAATCACCACCAGCTGAATGTAAGCATGCTAGCTAGTTAGCCTGCAACTAGGGACAGAGGGAGATAAACTTAGCTTTGTCTAAATTAGCCTCTGAGATTCCAAATCCACAAACCCCCGACAACTCTGGGAACCAAGGACGTGTTCAAAGCTGAGTAACATTTGCCTTAGCAACAGCCAGTTGGCCCTCTTTGGCTAAACTGCCTCCGTTGGGAAAAAAAAGTTTTATTTTTGCCCCCTGTTATTTGACACTGTAGCACCCATACTTGGTATCGTTGCCGATGCATAAATGCTCTGGGTGAGTCTTTGAAGTTGTGGAAATTATTTCTGTAAATAGTGTAAGCAAAGGGGTGCCCTGGGAAATATCTACATATCCTTCGGAACAACTTGCAACTTGTCATCTTTATGTCAAGCAATATTGACTTATTAATGCTATTAAAAGAACCACTTAGCCACCACAACCACACATAGGCAGCAGGGTTGGGGTTATTAGTTTCAGGTTGGAGCAAAGCCCCCCCAAATGACTGGGAAGTCACTACATCTGGCCTCGAAATAGTCCAGCACATAATGCTGGTAGCTGCCTAGCTGTTTCCCATTTTCCAGTATTTCTTATTCTAAGCTGCGCTAAGCTAACTGGCAGCAGCTTCATATCTGGTAGCAAGTGGTATCAATCTTTTTTTTAAACTCTTGTAGAGAAAGCAAATCAGTGTATTTTCTTAAATGTTATTCCTCGAACATTTTTATGGTAATATTTGCCCATAAAAATGTTGTGCTTATATTAGCGGAAGCTAATTCCAAGAGGGTGCACCTGCTCAACAGTGTTTGGACGAGCTTGTTTTGCTCGTGGGAGGGCAGCCTTGGCGTTAAAATTGATTTATCCTTGGAAAAAGAAAAGGTAAGAGCTCCTAGCTTGTGTACATTTGTACCGTTGGTGACCAGGGTGGTGTTTGAGGAACTTGCCATTTATCCGTGTGTAAGCTGCTAGCTTGGAGGTTGGTGCTGCTGTTATTTCCTGTAGCCAAAGGGATTTTGCAAACAGCACCACAGAGATACCAGAGCTGAGAACTTAAGTAGAATAATCATTTCTGTATTGTTGTGGGTCCACATGTCTTTGTTTAGGGCCCACAGGCTGCTACTTGCCTCTCAATGACGTAAAACATTTGATAGGTAAGACTTTGTGATAGTTATTGCAAGCTGCCTGCGTGAACTGGAAAACTTTCATGGATTTCTAAGCCATTTCTATCAATGCATGGCTGCTGTTTTCTTGTCCGTCCCCCTCCCTTGTTCTCTCTTCCTGCTCTTCAGCAGTCGCCTCCAGGCTGACTTGATTTATGTGATCAGAGTGTAAGATCATTCTGTTACTGTAGATGAGGACAGTGTGAGGAAATAGCAAGATAAAAATGCTTGATTGCTGAGTGTGTGCATGTTCTGTTTGGAACCTCAGTTTAATCCAACATAGTTCCTTCATGTTTCTTTCCCCGTAAATGTTTCTTTTATTTTGTTTCGTTTGAGCAGCACTTTAATAGTCATAAACATTTTAAGAGTTCTGTTTGATGGGTTGAGTTGATGTTTCGCCTCATGTATTCAATTTCCAGACTTCAAACTCCTGGTGGGTCGCAGGCCTGTTTTAAGCCCAGTGCAGCATGAACCAGAAGAGTATTTTACCTTCTGTACTGCCGCACATGAAGAACAAGCGGCAGAATGAGCTTGCGCCGCTGACAGACGTATTGCTTTTGGCCCTGAGCCCACAGCTTCCTACTATGTTCTCGTTGAGCGAATCACTCAGAAATAGTTGAATGACTTCCAATAGAAATAGTTGAAGGACTCTCTCTTCCCTTCTCTCCACATCACTTCCAAGGACAGTAAGCTCTGTCTGTTAGTTTCATTATCTTTCTCTGCATTGAGGACCCCCCATTTCCCATAACTGGGCCTTAAGAATTACACAGCTGTAGATTAAGCACATCAGGAATAGCAACAATGTGAAATGTGAACATGGCAGCAGTTAAAAGTTAAATAAAGAGATTGCGCACTATACTTAGAAGAGGTCATAGAAACTCATCACCTTTTTGATAAGTTTATGTTTGCTTTCATCGGAGAGGTCGAAGGCTGCCGTGTTCACATGGTGTGGAGGGATGAGTCGTGCGGTTTAGCGTAAGCTGATGTAACTGAATGGTATGAAAACAAATGGCTGTTTGGACCAAGATGCCTCAAGCTCGAGTGCCTTGGGAAAGACACGCTGGCACCGAGCCGCATGGGATACATGAATCAACAGGCATTTTATTAGTGGCTTTGTGACAGGGCCGCCTGTTGTACCCATGACATCAACATCATCTTCATAACCACTGTTGTAGCATGGCAGCGTGATCAGTTCCACTTGCAATACTTCTATAAAGCACAATTTTATTCAGTGAATTGCATAATTTAATAATAAGTCAAATTTAACTTGGACGCCTCCACAAGATGCAGCCTTTATTTGTCATTTCTGCCAGTGGGGGTATTTCTATTCAAACAAACAGAAAAAAAACATAGACGCTTGCCGGTTGTTAGGTAAAGGGAGGATTAGGCGGTGTTCAGCTGCTCAGAGCCGGGCAGCTATAAGGGAGAGAATTGTGGTCAAAGCCAGACCTTTTGGAGGAAAAAACAACCAAAGTCCGTCAGATTCTGCTCTGATCCAGAGCCATTTACCACCGGGATTAAAATGTGGATTTATCTTCAGTCCTGTTTATCAGCCTGACTGCAGCAGCAATCCTGTAGGTTGTTTATGTGATGTAATGCTGTTTGCTGACTGGAGCTTGAGGGGAAACGATGCTGTCCCAAACAGATGCTAGTAAAATAAACTGTTAAATAATCTGTTTGGGGCAGCTAAACACTCACTTGAACAACCACCATTTCTTAGTAAAACATTATTTGACTTGACTCAGGTAAAAATGTTCATGGACAAGGTCATTTTAAACAAGCTACATTTGGCGACCAGATGGAAAGCACACACCATTACTCTCAGGCAAACTAGCGGGTTTCCCCCTAGTTTAAACCTTTAAAATAAGTACACAATTCCACAAAACGTATGACAAAGGTAATGCTTCTAGAATGTAGTCTTTGCGTTCTGAGGGTCTGGGCTTCCAGTTACCTGCTTTGACCTGCTGGTAATCCAGTGAGCAAGGTGATCAAGTTCAGACGTCCAAGTTAAAACCGGGCTATGTTTGGTTGAAAAGTGAATCCCTTATAGATGTCTTGTTACATAGATGTTACATAAAACAGTTTAAGTTACAATTCAGTCATTGAAGCAACCCAGAGTCTGCATTTATTAATGGATTACTGCCACTTGGAAATCCCCTATCAACAAAGGCAGTCTTTCTGTCCTCGTAAACCTTTCCCCCGGACCAAGGCTGTCTCCCAAAGGATACCACTGTAATATTTACTACACCTAACAACAGTCTGGAGAGACGTGCCAGAAATAAATGAGACTTTTTTATCAGCCGGTTTAACCACAAAACCTCAACAGAAAGAGAGCTTTACAAATGCAGCACTAGTTACGTAAGTTTTTTTGCTGTACACTATCCTCTACACACCTATGACTGTTTAACTAGTGCCAGCAGTTTGAACCAAAATTCTAACATCTCGTCTCGACCTGGTCCAGTAAGGGTGCTACAGTATGAGTACGTTATCTGGAAACTGTTAAATACAGGATGTATTAACACACAAACTTCTTTTTGTTTGGTATTCCCTGTGAAAAATAAAGGACCCATTTCAAATTACACTGACACATTTTAAAGCTGCTGCAAGCGTTACTGTATTGTCGAAATGTGGGATGTTCCAACAGTAATCCCCTATGCCTGCCCACTTTATTCAGTCAATAATACAATTCAATAAGGAAACAGTCCTGTCTGCTTGGGGAACACGCAGAGAACAGGATCCTATGGTTCTGCTACCTACACTGGCAATGGAAGAAGAAGGGAGCCAAGCGATGCAAAATGCTTGAAGAAAAGAAAAAGACAGAAAAATAAAGAAAGGAGTCGTGCAAGTGTGGTGATGTAGAGGAGAAGGAGGGGTTGCTGACGGAAGTGCCACACAAATTGTGTAACTTAATCTCTTTGGAAGATGAGTTGGCAGGAGCCTTGTGTTTTCTCTTATGAAAAGTGACTCTTTCTAGATTTCTTACAGATCGCTTATCTTGACCGATAAGCCAAAATAAGTCAGGGATGGATATCTAATTACACAGTGCAAGATGAGAATGACTTGTATGTGCTGTAAATTTGATTATTCTACAAAAACAGCATGGAAAAACCATTCCAAGTCCACACAGCACTGGCAAGGTTGACAAATACAGACTTTTTTTACTTTACCGTCATCAAATTATGGTCATTGATTCAAGTCACAATTCGGCGGCATACAGTTAGATACTGCCAGGGCTATAATAAAGGGATCCATCCATCGGTCCGTATGGTCCAGACCTTTTGACGTCACATCAGGGAGGCTTCCACTGGTACAAATGCTAGAGGATATTGCTGTGACGTGCAAACCACTTTATGAATGGACGTCCGTTGTTCAGCGGATGAAAAGGCCTCATAATCCGCATGCCCGCTCTCCAACAGATCTGATATTAAACCCACCCTCATCCACTTGATCTCCCCCGTCCTCCGTCCTCTTCACAAACCGTTCCCCCCCTCCGCTGCCAAGGTTTTCCACTTCATCAGAGTAGCGAGAGTCAGCGTAAAGCCAGAACGGATGTGTTCACTCCTGCTGGGGCGAGAGGGAGGGGGCTGCAGTGACGGGCGAGGGCTTCCCTGATGATGATGATGTTGTAGGAGGATTAACGGCCCTCTCTGCCACCTCTGCCAGATTATGACTTTGGGATTACGTCTGCATTTACCCAGAGGAAAAATAAATGAATAACTTTTAACCCCTTGTGGCACAGCTGTGACTTATTAAAATGGGAGCCAGTCTTGTGGGCTTTTGCAGGCCGGACAGCTGTGGCGCATCCATGAAGTCTATGACAAGAGAGAGGCGACAAGAGTTACTGACATTCAGGATTTCCAAATCAGCCGCTAAACTCTGTCCATAAGAATAAATATTTCTGAATTTGTATCATTGCCTCATTTATATTGTAAATATTAACAATCTGGGTTTGAATTTCTTCTCCAAAACTACATACTGCCCCTTCAAGACTGTTCACATACACAAATTGAAACTGAAATGTAGAGAAGCAATGAAAATGTTTTTTCCAAGTCTGTTGTTAATGGGTTCAAATCTATACATTAGTATTGTATTGCTATGGTATGCTATAGAATGTATGAATATGACATAAACACATGCATGTCTGTCTTTGAGTTTGTGGGTGCGTAATCTGTGCGTGCAGTCAGAGGAGCAGTGATTAACGCTTTGCTCTACTTCCTGGTGGATTAGTCTTCAAGCATCGTGTCTACGGTCACGATAACATCAGGAGGATGTGACCCATTACAGGGAGAGTGTGCCCACCCCTTGCCCTTGGCCTCCCTGTTTCGGCCTGGACTGTGAAACATTTCATTCAATGACATTTCAAAAAACATGTAAAGTTATTTCTGTGAGTAAAAATGGTAATTTTTGGATTTGTATTTGGCCGTTAAAGTTGGTACTCAGTCTGTACTTACACTAAATTAAATGCTGGTCAGGTTTTAGCACTGAAGCGGATTACAATTTAATGTTTTCCTTTAAAGATCCCATGTTGTAGAAGATGAGATTTTAACATCTTTTTCAACTACAAGTATCAAAATGCTGAGTCCACAGAGAAATGCACACAGCTTGTATTCAGGAACTGCCTTCAAACGAGCCATCAGGACTTATGCAGTGTTGTGATGTTATGAATACACAGTCCCCTCCCTCAGCCATGCCCGACCGACCATCAAACCTTTAATTTTAGACAATCTTTAACAACTAAGTAATTTGCCGAATATCTTGCTGGATGCATTACTTTTTGTTAAACCAATGCTAAACTGTAGAAGCTGTTCTCTTGCTAGCTCAGTTAGCCATGCAGTTAGTGGTCCTGTGAACTCATTTTCTCCACTGGGTACCCCCCTCTCAGTCTGAAAGTGTAATCACCAGTGCCCCAGCCCAAATGCTTCAAGCTCACACTCCAAACAGAGTCAATTGAAGGGATCACTACCTGCATGGCTAACTGTGCTAACTAGCTAATGGCTGCTAGTAAGTCAAACAATCTATCAGGAAACCAAGATTTTCTCTCCCCGAGATATCATACAGCTTCACAGATCTGTTTATAAAGTTATATAAATTTGCCTAATCAAATTAGCTATTTGCAGAGATAAGTAACTGTAGCTGTCATACGATGCCATGCGCACTGGTAAGAGATGAGGCAGTTACATGCACTGTCTGCAGCAGAATAAAGATTTAGAGCTGGAAATGAGCATAATAGGTCCACTTTAAAGCGTGACGGCCCATGAAATTCTCATTTCATGGTTTTAAGATATCTTAGCAAAGACACCAAAATATAAGCCTTGTGGGTAAAGAAGTAAGATTTGACAGGTGATAAAGAGCAGGGTAAGGTTTAACCTAGCATTCAGTTGAAAGAAAGAGGTCAAACAAGCATGTTATATGTGACATGTAAGACCTTTCCTTTTAGCACCATATGAGATGGACGGTCTGGAGGGGAATCTGATCTGGACTTAATATGTTAGTCACAGACTGAACTTTGAACTTGAAGTGGGAGATATATTTGAAATCCTTTTTTTAATGTTGTATGTCATTTTCAATTGCACTTTTAATATGTAGTGATACAAGTATTACAGTGACATTTTCCTAAATAGCTTGCAGGCCAATCCAGCAAACCGAACACCTGACTATAAAGGCAGCAGTGGCGGTCCAAGCTTTTATGACGCCCTGTGCGAATCTCACTTCAAGCCCCCCCCCCCAAAAAAAAGGACAGAAAAAAACCCTTAAAATAACTTATTTATTAAAGTAATTGTCACACACAGTAACAGCTATAACATAAGACATATACAATCATAAATACAAATAAGTACCAACAATCAAAAGAACTAGTGTAATAGAATAAAATATAAATAAAAAAGAGAATCAAATTTCTGAATTGCACAAATCCTTCATCACACACATACAATAACACACTTAAGAGAGTGTAATAATTTTACTACACTTTGAACAAGGAACATAAAATAAATACCAACCAACTTCTGGTTATATTTTAACCACTAACCAATGACTTTTACCAAACAGTATGTGAGCTAGTCATCGTTGTGTTACATACACATTATTAGGGTGAAATTAATCAGATATAGTGTTTGCTAGTCAGTTGGACTGAAAACGGATGCTGTCGTCATCTACTATTATAGCCAGCAGTATTGTAAGAGGCTAACAAACATACGAGCTAGCCTATTCTAATTAACGTACTTTCATTTCATTACATGCATGATCATACTCATGAAGAGTAGATGGCATTTCTCTTCTTCTTCGCTCCTCTTTTTCCTGAACTGGGCACCTGATGGCTTTGTCCTCTTCTTATCCATTTGTTTATTTGACATTCGGGAACCAACACATTACCCATCCCCCAACACCGTCAATCAAGAGTTAAGACTAAACCAATTCACCTTGTTTTGAAATATATTTCACTTTTTAACCAAACCCCAAAAAATAACATGTAAAACTATGGGCTTTTATTCACAATATTATTATGACTGAAATGTGCTTTATGTGGAAGGAATTCGTGATGTGATTGACTTTACCCTACTAATTGCATTAGTTGTGCACTATTAGACAATATCATCGATAGTTGAATCCCCTGCTCCCTCACTCCCGCGCCCCAGTAAGTGAACCTGTCCCCGCCCCGCCCCCCTTCTTCCACAAACTCTGTGTGAGACTCTCAGCAGCAGCAGACGCACCCTTAGAAAACAGAGTGCGCTCTGACTTTCATGCTATAATTGAGCATTTTCAATAATTTTACATTGTCATATTATGTATATGAGCCATGGCTTCTATTGTGCGACAAGAACTTTTCAACTGTGACAAATCTGAACTGTGTTAACTCTGTGTCTTAACTGTCTATCTAATACTATCTATAGCTCTTTTGGTGTCTCATCTATCTGTCGCACTCATCATTCCCAAAGCCCTCTCTGTTGTTGATCATAAAATGGATACAATCAGCATATGCCAACCAAAAATCTATTTTATACATAGACATAGAAACCAAACAATATCCGGTTATATGAAGGCAAACCATTATTGTACTATCACATCACAGCAGAGCGTACATGGGCGTGTACAGGTGTGACTTGTAATTAGACTTTTAAATAATGATCTATATAGCTATAATCATATGTAAACCTGTGTTGGAAATCCTTGTTGTCATAAATGTTTGAGAACCACTGAGCTAGCCTAACTAGCTAAACTAAAGGGCTCTCACCAACATTCGAGATGTGTCGGTGGCATTCCTCCTACACCCCTCCCACCCTATTCTGTATTCTTTAATATCCCATTGAAGGTACTCATAAATGCAATGCTCTCCATCCACGCTGGATTCTTGATGCGTTCCGTGACTTTTTCTCTGCCCCTGACCTGCCGAAAACAACATGGTCTCTGTCTTCTTAGATGTCCTCACCTCAAAAGTTAAGCGGAGGCCTTCATTCCCTTTCTTTTTCATAAGATTCAAGTCATGCGTTAGTGAGTCGGCTAGCTAGCGCCCACCAGATACCGATGGTGACAAGGCCTGCTCTCTTTCTCTCTCATGCTCTCCGCTCACATGCTTGCTGGGATAACACACCAAGATGTACTTGTGTTTCTGATCAACGCCCATGATTTTAATGCATGACACATATTTTTATTTATCTAATATTTGTACAATCTTTTGGAGATCGGGGTATGTCCATAAAACATTCCGAGCCATCACCGTTGACACCCAGGCCTAACGGCGCCGCTGTGTACTGCTGATGCTACTGATGTAGATAAATGGAGTCAGCATGCTATAGCATTATCGCCGCAAACTATACATGAGCTCTTGGTGTGACTGCAGCCTAAGGACAGTACTAAGTGTGTGTTTATGAAAGGCGCCTCTTATTGCGATTCCGATTCCGAAATGCCCGCTCCATTAATGTCAACCACAGGCACCAAAATGACTCTTGTCGTCTCATGACTACGCCATTATAAAAATGGCATCAAAAACAATGTTATATTTATGTGCTAGGTCAGGTCTTAAAAGGATGTTTAGAGAGCTCTTAGGGTGCGAGAACCTGTTGCACTCAGCAGAAAGAAACTGGAGGTATGAAGGGACGGCAGGGCAGTTAAATTGGGTTTACTTCCGTTCCCTTATTATGTCAGACAGAGGTGATCTTGAGTTTACCCGCTCCTTGCCCTACATGCCCCCTTCGAAGAAGTTGCCTATTGAAAAATCCGGATTACACAACACAACAAGGTAGTCATTATTGGTGTGAATTTAGCCCATTATACTGTAGCATCAGTTGAGATTTAAAGGCCTCCTGTTATGTCCACAGACACTCTGCCTCTCAGAGTAAGGTTTAACTGCAGCTATTATGTAATTCTCCGCCTCTCCCGACACTTATGGTCAAACCAGGATGCTCGTCACGAGGCTTGCTAATGGTTGCTAACAGAGTCTTATTGTGGCGGCGGGACACTTGCCTGCTGTTTTTCATCCACCCCCGAAACACAGAGCAGCTTTCATGTCAATTCTTAAAACTAATTGAGTGTTTATTTTTAATATATCATACACCCTTATTGTCCTGTTTGTTACTTCATTGCAAGCGTTTCGGTTACTTGGACAGCTAATACATCCGGCCATGTTAAGAAAAAATATTTTTTTCAATGGGTTTTCACATTATTCCTCAAAATAAGTTCTACCACAAGCTTATGATACTCAAACGTTTTGCTCAGTTAGATAAACACCAAGTTTGTGATTTTCAAAGCGTACTTTTAATCGCTACAAGTGAGAAGCTAATTGCTACACAAGCTAAACAATTACCATACACATTTTCTGTAAATCGATTGATCAACAAGTCAGGTCAAGTAAAGTTAGAGTCCGGAAAGTTTGCAACCAAAGTCCACCTGTAAAGCCGGACTAGTGAGTAGTTAGTCTAACTGTTTGGTCTAATCGGGACGCTTAATGTCTCTCACAACTTCTGGGGTCTCATTTAGCCACTTGTTAGCAACTGCCGTTTATAAGAGAGTTGTTATTAAACTGTGGGACATTTAGTAAAGTATTTTGTGTTGTAAAGCAAACCGTGCAAATATCTCGAGGCTGTGGTAATCATAGACCAAAAAAAAAAAAAACACCCATAGACTTTGAGACAAGGGAACCAGAAGTGTGAAAATGCGAACTAATTCCCAGTTTTCTGGACTCATAGACTCCAGCACTCTATAAAGGGCTTAATTTAGAGGCTGCTGAACTGCGGAGAACACCTAATTTCCGTTCCCATAATACTGACTCCTGATGTAACAGGTCTGGTTGAATCTGCAAAAGCTATTTTAAGAAGAGGATTTTTGATATTTGTGTGTGGTTTATCATCTGAAAGGCAAAAAAAAAAAAAAAAAAAAGTGAAATATGAAAGAAATAATTGTGTCCAAAGTATTTGTGGTAACCAAAGCAAGTGTTTTGAGCCAAAACATGATCTTTTACTATTTTTTGTGTCTTAATGTAACAAGAACGTAGGCACAGCATTGTCACATAAAACATGAAAATGTACCCTTAAGCAATGTCAGGGTTTGTATTTGTTCTAGTGATTGGTTTGATCAACCTCAGCACTGTGGGGAGTTTCATCTTCTTTAACACATTTTTTTTGGACGTAATTTAATATTTTGTTCAGTTTTGCCACTCAACCATCCACCTGTTCTCAGTTCTGTAAACCTATTGTACATTAGCTGTCCATAACAAATAGCAGACAGACAACGCTAGCTAGTCGCTAACGTTGTGTGTCTGCTGTTTAGCTAGCTAGCTAGTGAGTATTTTGGTACGAAAGAAAAAAAAGGATTTCCCTCAGAGACAAAAGCAGGTTAATACAGACCATATTCACATGACATCCATTCTTCAAGGGAAACAGAAAAATCACTATAATTTCAGCACTTGTGGAAATCTGGAGCAATATCAGGCTACATATTCAAAGTAAAACAACATATTTGATAAGCCGTTAGCTTACCCTAGCATTCAGCCACTTCCAAGCTAACATTACCATTGGCTTACATGCAGCAAGATTCACTTCCTAGGCTCGAATGAATGTGTCCAAGACGTGTGCTGATATTCTAGAATTAATTTATGTCTTTCCTATTGAATTGTCTTACGCTATCAAGATATATAGAATTACTTTAATGATCCCAGACAGGGAAATTATTATATTATTATTATATACAAACAGTACCCTGCTGGAAAAAACAGCATAGACCAGCACCAAAACACAACACATGCTGGTCTTGCTGGTCACATTGCTGGTTTTGGTGCCATTCACCAGCAAGACCAGCATGTGTTGTGTTTTGGTGCTGGTCTATACTGTTTTTTCCAGCAGGGTAACGTTCACTAGGAAGTGGTTGAATGCTAACAGTCGCTGTTGTCAGTGATTTATCCATTAGGGTGTTTTACCTCCAAAGATTGCTGATTTTCCTCCAGATTCTCATCATCTTTTAGCTTTTGGAAGCTGTGAGATTCCATATATTTATAGGACTTGCAACCTTGGAACACAGAGCAGAACAACATGTGAGCTTCCCACTCTATGGTCTATAGAACTTGTATTCATGATTAATGCTACAATAAAAATAAACCCCCAACATATCAGAACCCCCCCCCAGAGAAATCCCAATATTATACCCTCTCCATATTCTATAGCAATAGACTGAACGTTTGGTGACCTCCGACAGCAGAGCAGTGTGATCCAGATTTAGCTAAGCACATGGCTTTGCTCTCTATGCATGAAAGAGTTTCACTATTAAAACCCTGATTACATAACAGGGACTGGACAAGCTAGAGGCTCCGAAAAACAAAATCTTAGGCTTCCTTTATGTTGCGAGATGTCGCCGAACAATGGAACATTTGGTATCAGCGATTGACCATCAAACTGACTTTGACAACACACAAGCGCTTCACAAAAAACTCCTCAGAAGTGCTTTGAAGCGGTAAATTTCAGGATCCTTGACGTCACCAGATTTCTTACTCTGACAAGCCCTGTCTTTCTCTTAACACTGTATGTGTTGGATTCAGGGGAATTTTGAGAAGCCAGTGTTGTGTGTTAAAAGCCTGTTTGCATAATGATGCTGTTGTCAGTCTGCTTAAGAAGTCCTTCTATCCGAAAAGGTCAGAAAGCGTTCAGCGGAAAACACTTTAACAGTTGATACACTTCAGTAGCATGGGGGGGCTCCCTGAAACAGGTTCAAGGCTCGTTTATTTAACCGCACAGGGTTGTACAACAGAACTGTAGTTCCCTTATGCAACACAGTAAACAACAAACAAATGCTGGAGTAAGGAGGATGAATTGAGTACTCTGAGGACAGAAGCTGCTATGTATTCTGGTGGTACGATGAGCATAGGAAGCATTACAGTGTGGGTGGGACAATTTTGGAGGTTTGGGGTTCACCCCAACAATTTTTGAGTTTTTGTATTTAAAGCCTGTTTGTCATATCATGTATTCTGGTGCATTTTAACAGATGGTATGACTTTTTCTGGCCATGTGAGCACGAGATCATTGAGCCTGCACTTTACAGTTGAATCCAGATCGCATACTGTATTTGAACATATTAAAAAGCTAGTAGTATGTAAATTGATTCAATTACTAATTTATAATTGCCTAAATAGCTTCTTTAATAAAAATGGTGGTGCGTTGAACTGCAAGGCACTAAAATAAAAAGCTCTCCCCTATTGGAACGACCACAGAATGAAGTTATGATTGCAATATATCAACTTGAACGCATTTACTTCTAATATCAAAGATGACATTGTATGGTATTTCAATGCACTGAAACTTTTTTTTAAAAAGGAAATATATTTAATTGATGAGTAATGGTTTTAATATCAAAAGTGTTTGCGATGCATGGGTGGTATGTCAGGGGACACTCGTGTGTTGGGCCGTGCACAAACCAGTTTGTGATGTTTCCCAGCGATATTGCAGTCGGTCAGAGCCACGTTTACCGCCTGGCCCGGAGCTGAATCCCACTTCTGATTCCTCTTCTGTGACCTCAGTAGTTTTTCTCTCTAAATGAGGCAGATTCAAAAGAAGACCACCCACATATGTCTTCTTACTCATGAAACATGATTTATCCATTTCTAAACTTGGCCGCGGTTTGGAGTAATTTCCAGTGTAGAGTCATAACTCAAAGGGAAGCTTTCGGAAACACCCTCATTTGCTTTCTTGCGATGAGTTAGATGAGAAGATCCGCGCCACTCTCCCATCTGTCGGATTATTATGAAGTTTCCGAGCTTCCGTTAGCGTAGCGTAAACAAAACAAAGCAAAACGGTGAATGTGAGGAAGCAGCTAGCCTGTCTGGCTCGGTTTTACAGGGAACAGAATCTGACCAGCACCCGTAAAGCTCATTATTAAGTTAGATCTTATTTGTTTAACCTGGACAAAAACCAGAGAGTGAACATGACATACTCAAGGAAGTTACTGCGCCTGCTGAGAAACAGTCTGGTGCATAACCAATTGTAAAAGCACAACATGCGACCTTTACGTGTAGTTCTTTTGTTGAGTTTAAACAAACAAGATATAAGGTATATGGTGTTTTTGTTACATTTTATTTAAGCTAGGCTAGCTGGTTCCTCATCTTTCCACTCTTTGTGCTTATCTAAGCTAAGCTAACCAACTGCTGATGGTAGCCCCTGACATGAAAAGTGGAATCTGGTGGATAAATCCCCCAAAAATGTCAATCCATTCCTTATTATTTTTCATCTTCCTTTAAAAAAACGACTCTTGTGTAGCTTCCTTCTGCTTCCAATTGTGACTTTTTTTCCCCCTTCCACAAATGGTTGTTTAATATCACTCCAACACGATGGCATGAGAAATCGGAACAAAAACGTGATGGTCACAGTTGATTCCTTTTACAACGAAACATCATAATAGCTGTTGAAAAAAATCTGGAAGTCATATCTCTTTTACACGCACACACACACACACACACACACACACACACACACACACACACAGAACAACCACATTTAAAGTCCTTGGCACTTCTGCACACAAAGAGCCAGAGAACACGTTGCATTGGCATTAGCATGGTGAGCTAAGGAAAAGCAGAATGGCCTTTAGCCACGCATCTACATGGGAAAGAATTTCATTGCTATTCCCAGCAGCCCTATTAGTCATTTTCCCATATGTCAATTTTCTGATTTACTCACAAGTGGCAGAGTTGATCCAGGGTCACTGGATCTACGTACTGGAACTAAGAAAGCCTCCAGATTTGACTGATTAAATTCAACATTTCTAATGTGGTGTGATCATCGTTGTTACTGGTCATAAACCATTTTAAAAAATGTGGACTCTTAATCTGTGGCGTTTGTTTAATGTCACAGTGATATTTTAATGTGGATTCCAGATGAATTTGTCAACAGTAGGAAGACTAACTTTAGCTCCCGGTCCCATAGCGTCTTCTTAAAATGAAGCAACGTTTCTCTCGTGGGACACATCAGTTTGTCATTTTTTTTGTTGTCATCCAGAACACGCTACTGTTTAACTCGCTGGTTAAAGCAAACGGTTTTCCATAGCGGCTCTGTGGGAGTGATTTTAAGATTCTGAAGGCTGTGGTCCCTAAACTTTTCCCCGCATTTTCACTGAAATTATTGATGTGACACCCCTAGGCCCCTATAAAAAACACCGGTATCAACTCCACAGCAGTAGAAGCAGTCTCGGTTGTGTGTTTAACACTTGTTGGTGGAAAGCAGGGCGAGGGGGTTACGGTTGTGACTGTTTTCGGAGCATCTACACGCTGAAGGGTACGATGTGGCAGTACATCGTAAACACCGCCCTTTACGCAACACACTGAGGTTCCTCAAAAACCAGACTGTCTACGGGAATTGTGTTCATACTTGTTGTGGTTAACGCAAAAAGGGAGCCAGATGCAAGACATGAGGGTGCCATGGGAAAACAAAAGGCAAGCATTAAAGTTCAAAATGCAAAAGTACAAACATACAAAATGCGAAGACAAAAGGCAGACGAAGAAAGGAAAGTACAAGAATAAAGAAGTCAAGTCACAAGTACAAGTGGGAAATGCGAGTTCAGCAGATGTAGGTGTAGCAGGTTGGAGGGAAGCAAGCTGTCTAAAAAGCAAACAACACCACAACACCCCTGGAATTACTGTTTTTCCTCCATGAATTAAATCCGCGTGTTGAAATCCCTGGCACTTCCTCCCCGCGGTGAGATGAAACGAGATCCTCCGTCCGTCATCACAGGGCCCGCGGAGACAGATTTATTCGCCGGAAAAACATCCAGCATCCACTGAGAAATTAGGGACAGTGGTTTGAGTGAAACCAAAAAACTCATGAGACTTAATACAGAGAAATGTATCCACTCCCTCACGCACAGACTTTCACAATTCACAAGGAAGGCGAGGGCAATGAAAGATGAATGAGGGAAAACTTAAAAATTCCCATCCTCCCTGAGTGGAAGCCGTGATCACCCTCCCTTTTTCTCTCCCCATCCATCAGTTCCCCGTCAGACAAAGTTTTGACAGTGCTGTCCGCCGGTCGCCCCGACACTTCACTTCCTCTCCATTATCTCTCTCTTCCTTCGTCACGTCGCTGCGCACAGATGCTGACTCGCCCTTTCTGCCTCCTGATCGCTCATACTCTCCGGGCTTGAAGGTCCACACAGGGAACAGGGACAGCGGTCCTGTGCAAGGAAAAATACATCGTTCTGAGACTTGATTCTCCACAAACTGTGAATATTAATACAGAAAGAATGCACAAATACTGTCAGATAAGACAATCCTTTAATTGCCCCCAGGGACCAATAAAGTTTTTTGAATTGATTTGAATTTGATTAGCTTTATCCTTCCAAAACTCTTGTCATAATTTGCGTATCAACAACTGATCACATACTTATTATATGCTATGTACGCTGGTACTATCACCTGACTCCACCCTTCCTTTCAGCTCTACTGAGCATTTTAGCATCTTTCAGCTCATTGTTTTGGTTTTACTGCCCCTTATCTTACTGTTTTGGTTCAGTCTCACCACCCTCATGAGTCATTTTAGGCTGAAAACCCATCGTTCACTGCCTGCTCAGCACAAAATGGCAGGCCGACACAGATAGCAGCTCCAGCATCTAAGGAGAAACAGTCCTGAAGCGGTTAGCATCGCCTTGGTTCCCTCGACAAAAAGCCTATGGGACTGTTCAATTGCATTTTGGACTATTGCTGAACACAAGCTCTGTGGCATACGGGAGTTTACGATACTTACACTTTTTGTTCAGCTAGATAATCTTCCCAAATTTAACACCACCTTCATATAAATGCAATCACCAGGAGTAAAAAGCTAATGTTAGGCTATAAAAGGTACTACATCAGGCATGTAACTGATAAACCCTACTGACACTGACTTGCACAAACGTTTCAGGACTCATTCCTGCAGCACTCTATTTTGGCATAGATCCTCCCACACGCTGGATCTTTAAATAGTCAAGCAGTTCGAACCACAACAACAGAGGAGTTCCCTGGACGTTCAATGAGGATCAATGATTGGACGCCGGGATCGTTGTTTACTGAGAAGCTAACGCTATCTTTCAGCGTCACTCAGTTCTACACGAACGTAGTCGTGAGAAGATTTAAGTGATCCCTTGAGAGAGAAGTCACTTGCACACAGCTGGCGAACTGCTGCATGACAAATCTGGCGAGCACTTAAGTTAAAGCAGACCGAAGTCTTGAAGGAGAGTCTGTGGTGGACTGAGGGAGAGCAGGTGCACCTCACAAAGCCGTGGATTAAGAAGATGTAATATGTCGGAAACGATGATGATGTGAGATGAACTTGTTCTTCAGTCTCTCAACAAAAATGACGTGAGGTAGAGGATGTGGAGCGCCTCTGCCGCTCCCAATCCTTCCACCTCGGCCTCGTCATACAGGACAGGACTGTGGAAATAATTCATGTTGTGTGTCTGTCCTAGCTGTGAAAAAAAAAAAATGCTGCTGACATGTCTGGGACGAGAGGGGATGGGAGGAGAGCGACGTCTGAAAATAGAGGAGGGGATGGACGGAGCGAGGCAGAGGAGAGCGTGTGTGGGACTGAGGGAGACTTGCCAAAACTTGGCCTCTCCGCTGCCTCGTCAACCGCTTTTAGCACTCCGCTCTTACTCAGGGCAGCGTGTGTGTGTGTGTGTGTGTGTGTGTGTGTGTGTGTGTGTGTGTGTGTGTGTGTGTGTGTGGGAGCTTGCGTGCTTAAAGACTGAACCCCCCCCTGCTATCTCAAATCTGGACTGGAAAATTAAATTCTAGAGTAGAAAAAAAAGGCAGTTAAACCCACAGCTTTAGGAATATTACATACATCAGATAGACATCTAGTACAAATCATAAACATTGCTGAGAAATTCACACACACACACACACACACACACGCATGCACGCTCGAACCCTGATGCCCGGACGAGGTCTTAAGTGGTTTGAGGTAGTGTGTGGGAACTGGATGTTTATTGGCTCATATCTAAGTCGAAAAAACCTCTTTCCATGACTCCAGGAACACCTTCAAGGATCGGGAGGAACTTCTCAAGGATCCTTGGCACCCGTTCAAGAACATATTATATACTTTTATCATTTGGAATCCGAACCATCTCAAGAATCTTAAGACTTTCTCAGTGACCCTTCTGGCCCTTCCAAGGACTGCAATGTAAGATTCCTAAGAATCAAGGATGACTCAAGGCCACTTCACAGGAACTTTACAACCTCTTCAAGCACCAGAAAACCTATTGTTGATTTTACTGAAATGTGTCTCAGTCGCAATTGACACTCAACTAATGATGTGGATGTAAGTAACTAAGTGCACTGGTGACACAGCACTCCAATGCGTGAGAAATGGGGTCCATCATCTCAGGGGCCTCTTACAAAGTGCCAACGAAACATCATAAGTCGTTCTATGTGTTTTCCTCCATACTGCTCGGCTAGCATGGGGCTCGGGTGCAGTTCTGTCGCTCTGGACTCGACGTCTTGATTTTGTTTCACATTGTGAGAGACACCAATGACACTTTGAAATCAAATTTGAGGAGCGAGAGCAGCCTGGACTGAGACGTAACTGTAGAAATATGTTTTCAAATTAGGTTTTAAACTACCTTACTAGAATCCAATTTGCATATATTGCCATTAGTATGTCTTTTTACTGGCCAGACTTACAAAAATCAATCTGGATACAATCTTGAAATGCCAAAAAAAAAAAAAAAAAAACATGTTCTGGCTGGCAGTCTGAAGAAGGCCTTAAGGCCCCAACACACCAGACTGACATGTCTGGTGTCCCGGCCAAAAATCAGCACTTGAACACAGCGCAAGCTTCATGTTATGCAGCCGCATGAAAGGAAATACATTTCTGCATATATTGCTGTGATTAAGCAGCATATTTTCATTACGTTCTTGCTATTAAAGCCGCTTCTAATTTAGAACATGTCGGATAAAAACTTTGCAAATGGCACTGGCAATGAGGCAGAGGAGGAGAATACGGAGAAGCCAGAGGGTGAAATCACTGATGCTACAGCAACAGGCTCAAGGCTCTCTATCTCCCGCTTCTTCTTCCATTTCTCTTTTTTTGTGCGCTTCTCTGCTCACCTGAACAGTCAGTGGTTCCTCTCAGAGTGGTTTCTCTCTCGCGCCAACTCTACTCGCTCAATTTGCCGAAGCCACTGACGCTCTGGTTACCTTGTGTGTCAGGGCCTCGATACACACTTGTATCAATTAGCCTGACACCTTTTGATCGCATCTTTTCGAAAATGTTTCATGTGAAAGGACGGTGGTCATAAAGCATGATGTGGGCGCAGCACAGTAGTAAACACAGACACGCCGCAACCTCCCTCCCTTTGACGGTGTAGTCCTTGATGGCATGGTCTGGATTGCCTCGACTAGAAACCTTCCAGAAGCCCCTCTGACCCCCTCGTCAGGCTTCCATGCAAGTTCCCAGAGCCCAGTTTAAGAACCACGGTGTTGAGATCAGGAGGTGTTCCAGATAATCCCGCTGTGAACCATTACAACCCAGGAACGTGACGGACAAGTGAGGTGTTCAATGCAGAACTTTAAATGAAGCAATTAAACCGTCTGTTAGTCCACCTGGTTTCTTTTTCTCTACGCACACACACACACACACACACACACACACACACACACACACACACACATACACACAACCAGAGGGTTGCTTCTATAGGGGCATGATACTATACATTAGATTAAAAAGGAATAGGTTCATGTTACTGTCAAAAAATCACATGGCTCTTGTTACAGGCCAGACTGTGTGTGCGTGTGTGTGTGTGTGTGTGTGTGAATCTAATCAGTCTTGAATAGGGAAGGACTTTTGTCTATTTATGGTGTGGTATTTCATGTATCTTTGAATAAGAAATTCAAATGTTTTTTTTTACTAAAACAGAGTACTGGAGCAGAAAACCTGCCAGAAAAATGGACGGACATGAATAAGCGCCCTCGGAAAAATTGCGATGCCATTATAATTTAGCTGTGAGACAACACACGCCAGAGCGAGGCTGCGATGTCAGACAGATGGTGATGGAGGGGGAAGTCATGGGGGAAACAATAATGGAGGGGAAAGAGAGAACGATAAAAAAATAACTCGTGTTGTCCTCTCCCATTCTGTTCCTGGCACTCTGGTCTGGGATGCTAATTCAGTAATTGATCCAGGGACGCTGAGGTTTCTGTGTGTGTGTGTGTGTGTGTGTGTGTGTGTGTATGGGGTTACAGCCCTTCTTGTTCTGAATCAGGGATGTGGAAGAGGAGGAAGGGTCACCCCTGGGAAAAAGACAGAGGGAGAGGAGGAAATTAGAGAAAGAAAAAGAACGTTTCTGTGAAGGAGAGCTGAGCCGCCCGGGTAGGAGAGTGAACGTAATACTGCAAAAGAAAACAGGAAGTTGAAGGGAAGCGTTCTTAAATACGGCAGAAGTTGGCCAAGTTGGCGGCGTAGGGGTTTAAAGATGCTAACAACAAAACCAGCTGGGACTTTTCTGTTTTTTCTGTCATTTGTTTCTACTTCTGAACATCAATGATGCCACTAAGCACCCGCAAAATATGGAAAATATGGAGAGGATGGTAGCCATTAAAATGAGCCGACCAGTGGAACAGGTTGAGCTGATGTCGGAGTACAACTAAACTTAAGAAGTTGTGTGGTGGAAATTTAAAGTTGAACCAGATTTAACGCAAATTACAGAAACGCTTGAGGGAAATTTAAAGCCACAATCCTGAAGATTTTTCGTGAAATCGGGGCCTGTTTTTGATATTTCCGGGCAACTTCTTCCAGCAAAAACAATTCTTCAGTTACCTCCCTGCATATGTAATTATTTCTATTGTTAGTGGCGAAATTCCTGCACGGGATTTAAATTGTGTTCTTGCACAAGGGATTCGCAGGAAAAGAGGCATGCATGTAATCCAGCATCGCTATTTGTAGTTTCATACGAGCCTCACAGAGCCAATGCTGCATCAGAAACCTCATTAAGTTGCTGTTAATGCAAACCAAACATCTTTAGCTTTGAGAGCCCTCATCTGGCGAAGCACGCTGTGGCTTTTCGTGTGAAGCCGCCAGAGGAAGCAAAATATTTGCTCTCCGGGGTTAGTGCTGACAGTGATGGTTTATTCAAAATCTGCTTATAAGTCATCTCACTTCTTCAATTTGAAAATATCACAGGGACTAACAGAGCAAGAGAGAGCAGCCACAGTGAGCAGGTGCAGCCCAGAACTGTGTAACACACCTAATAACAACTCATTTAAAACGATCATCATTGACTATTGGCTTCACTCTGGATTAGAAACCCCACACTGACCCCGACCTCCTCCCTCGACATGAGCCTGAGCTGGGGAAAGGCTGCAAGTTCACCTGCTATATTTACGGTTTCCTGTCTTACCTCTTCATTACAACAACGCGCATTTATCCGACTGCCATCCTCCAGCTGCTCGTCTGTTGTAAGTCAAACAAAGTAACCTATTAAAAGTGATTGGCGCAATAAAACAGAATGTGCGATTACTTCCAGTAACAAACGGCGTTGACAAGCCAAGCCTGATTGAAATCTCAGAGATGATTACTTTTTTCAAAATAGATTTGGCTGGATGTCATAACAGTTTTGTTTGCTGTTACACATAAGCTTCACAAAGTCCAATTAATCATTTCTGTATTTGTTCAGCAGTAGGAATGAACCACAGGGAAGGAGACAGAAGGAAGGAAGCAAGGAAGAAAAGAAGGTCTACAGGCCTTTGCGGATAAGTTGCATGAAAGGACTAAATAAACTTACCATGCATATATTTATGATGCTATTAACTGGCCCGCATCGACTTGTTAGACACCACAAACAAAAACAACTCAAGCATATTTCATCTAATCTCCTGACTTTCATGAAGTACAACATAATTCCTAAATCACTGACAAAACATTTAGTATGTGGAATAAATATTGGCAGATATGTGACTCGCGTCAATAAGTCAAAGTCTCTAGTAAATGTTTTTTCGGAGGTAATTCAACTCAAGTCCTTAGTTAAAGCGACGCCATGTAAGAATTTTAGTTTAAAAAATGTAAAATTAAGTTATCAACAACGTACGAAGAAATAACAGTGTTGACGTTGTGTCAATGACGTCTGTGTGTTGCGTCGCACAGCTATCTACTGAAGTTAGCATGCTAACAAGCTAGCAACAGCATTAATGCAGCATGTTCCTGTGCTGGCTGTGTAAACACCAGCACCCCACTGGTTCTCCGCTCCCAGTTTGACCGCTAGATGCAATGCTAGTCGAGCTAACTAGCTAAGGGCGGCTACAGTTAGCAGCAATTAGCGGTTACTCCCGTGATATGCTGCCCCCTGGTTGAGCATGTCTCAAGTCAAGTCTCAAGTCACTCATTTCCTGTCAAGTCAAGTTGCGAGTCATCGAAACGGTGACTTGAGTCGTCTGAATGTTGTTTAAATGAAATTGATCTCGCCCACTATGTAATTTTGGAGAAGAAACTTGAACTCAGAATTTAAATATTTAAAATATCAATGAGGTAATAATACCAACTGTTTTCCATAAGTGAGTAAAGAAGCTGTTCTCAGAGGAAAATAAGGTCCCCAGAACACTGTTCGAAGCTAGAAGGGTGGCAGGGTCCGCCACGTATAAACAAAGTAAATCAGGTCTTTCTCTTCTGATAACAATAGTACAGCACACGGTGCAGCTTTAAGGCTTTGAAACAAAATATGAAAAATATATTTTGGAATCATTTTTCGAGCCATTTCATTTCATTATTCCACTGAACATCTGCTCTTTAAAGCTGACAAAAGAAACCCTCTCCAACTGTGCCGTGTCACGCAGCTCATGTATTTTTTATATGAGCTGTGAAATTGTTAGTTTCCAACAAAATCTTTGCCTTCTCAATGAAAGATATGTAATACATGATTCTGGGCCAAACCATTGTTTCATTATGCACGTGTCCTCAATTTTGGCTTTCACAGGATATTTTCAAACCATTTGTCTTCAGACCTCGAAGCTTATTTTCAATAAAGGTTAAGACTACAATTTTCCCTGTAGAGACACTTTATATCCACCTTTTAGAGCGCTGAGTCTAGCTCTCCTGAGAACCTCCGCAAAAACACCTTCATATTGACTCTGTGAGCGCCACAAGTGGATAGGAAGAGTGATGGATACTCAGAAAGAAAGACAAGGGGAACAAAAGGGAAACAGAATGATGTATTCTGTATCAACATCGGGCAGGCCTTCTGAGGACACACGTGTTGATGTCTCACTCTGTACATCAGGCGGCTCCCGACAGATACCGCTGACTGAGCAAACAGCGACGGCAGCAGTTCACACTGTGACGGTTCCACGCTGATCTGACTTTGGGGTTGCGGGCTATTGCCTTAAGGAGAACACAGCTGGGGGGTTTTTGGTCAGGACTCAAAATAAATCGCTTGAAATTGATATATTATCGAACATGACTGGCCCGAGGCGTGGAACAGATACTGTATAGCTACAGGCTTTGTATGTAATGGTTTGAATTCATATTGCACAAACTTCACGGCAGTTTGCGCTGACTACAGGTCACTGAGGACGCCTGTTCTGAATCAAGATCACAGCCACTCTCATTTGTAAGCCATTGTTCTAACAGATGATGGAGATACTGTTTCGCTTCCAACTCAATAATGCAGCCCGTAAAAAAACGGGCCAACTGGTGATCATGATCACATGATTTTATTATTTATTAAGAGCGGGAGACATTTAAATTATAGACATAATAAATGGCTACTTCCTTTTATGATGATGCTAAGGGTCATCAAAACCAGACACTCCGGCAAAAAAATAAAAGGAGATTCAGTCTGTCCTGGCTGAGATTCCTGAGCTCTGTCGTTGGTTGTTTGAACATACATGTGCAGTTACTTTCCACTGACCTAATCCTCTCTGCTGTGAAACATTTCCAGCCTCTCCTTCACGTTTTTTCTTACTGTCGCTGTCAAGATGATTCGCAGTGACCTACATTTTCAAATCTACTTGTTGTTCATCACAATAATAATATTTTCCCATGCAGAAAGATCTCTTATCGCTTTATGATAGGGATGTGACAGATTATATGCCATGGGACGACTGATTAATTTAAAGGGATTGCACCAATGTCATTACTTAGGAAAACGTTAAATTTGCACCTTCCTTAAACAGCTGAAAGTCCCGTATTCATTTTTTTTTAGTGTCTCAAAATGTAATTCATAAATAAAACAGACGTATTTCACACCTCGAGGAGGACAATTCCAATAGAGAATCGTTTTTTAGATCATTTCAAATCCTGCAGTTCTTCCATAAGATTTTTGACCAAGGTTGACTCATTTGTAAATTCTTTGCCTTTTTCCCTTTGCTGATCCTCCCACAGTATCAGCCTAACCGTAGAATATAACCTCGAAACATATTATCTGAAGAAATGTTTCCTTCTGTTCCCCTCTGACTGGCTAATGTACTTGTCAATCGGAAATTGTTTTTGTCTGATGTAGTGGGGAATCAGAGCTGGAGACAGGCATTCAGAAAGAGCCAGTTTTCTCAATGGTGGCCGTGTTTGACCACGAAGGTTACAGGCATCAGTATTAAGTTGAGATCATCTCATAACTAGTTAAAAACTAGTAGTGACACAGTTATACTAGTCCTGCACAGCCAGATTTATCTAGCATTATGTTAGTGGAGGACGGTTTGGCCGCACCAATTATCATTCTGGTAAAAAAAAAAATTGCTCTGTCTTGTTCGTTTTTCATATTTTAATCACAATCATCCTGGCCGGGGCTAAATCCAGAATACAGAAAAAACAACAACAAAACATTTCTCTCTGGAGTGAAAAGTGCAAGTCCATCAAACTAGAACAACACACGTTCTACCTACTTATCCTCACATGCTGCAGTATTACACACCCACCCCACAAAACTGCAGATTTTTGCTGAAGCAGGAACATAATCCCGAGACACTGAGCATGCCTGGAGGCCCTGCAGAAGTCAACAGTCAGGGTCAGGGTCACAGTTAGGTTGAAAGTTCACCTGCAGGGGAGAGAATTCTCACATGATTGTCCTTAAAGACTCCCTCTCTCTCTGTGGTTTTGCTATCTGTGTGTGTGTGTGTGTGTGTGTGTGTGTGGCTGTGTGTGTGTGTGTGTGTGTGTGTGTGTGTGTGTGTGTGTGTGTGTGTGTGTGTGTGTGTGTGTGTGTGTGCGAGCAGTAACTGCATGTGTAAGTAATTGCAAGGCATGGAGGAGGGCTGTCAACACTGAGTAAAGTCATACAGATGAGATGAGACAATAATTCTGCTTTCAATTTACTGACCATGAAAAATCGGTTTCTGGTATGGGCCAACATCTCTCTTTGTGTGTGTATGTGTGTGTGCGCACGCGTTTGACAGAATGTGGCGGAGAGAAAGCGAGAAACTTGAATCTTGACCGCCGGCAAAAGTCATCCTGGAGGTCAGAGTTGAAAAGCAACGTTTAGGTTTCATATTCATGTGTTCACACGCTGTGGGTCAAGCAAGCGAAAACACACATACACACCAAACACACAAGGATTTTTCTTGCAGTTAAGTACCTCAACTTAGTGATGTCACAGTAATTTCCCTCTATAATGCCGTTAGGAATAGTTTTTTTCTTACGTGAGCTCAGTAATTTTCCTTTTCCTCTTGAATAATAACTATTACTACAATTACTATCTTCAGTCTGAAAGCATGCTGTGATTTGATAAACCAGTGCCTCAGCTTCATGTATTTGAGGTTAATGTTCTGCCATCAGTCATTTTATGACTAGTCAAAACTTTGGACTAAAACTCCTCAAGCGCTCATACAATTCCTTGTATGGCTGTGTGTTTTGAACATAATTCTGACAGGATTTATGATATCAGCAGAAAGGCAGACACATGGTGGAAAAAGTCTGGGATGCCAATGTGTGTGCTTTTTTTTTTATTGACGGATGATCTTCCCGTCTGAGAAATGTCTGCTTTTCATCACTCCAGCTTCAGTGTCAGCCTGGGCAGAGCTTCAAGTGCTGGGCTGAGTGCGAGGATGCCAGTTAGCAATCAGCAACCGTTCAAGTCATCATCAGCAGTATTCCACTGAGCAGAACAGACACTTCAATCCAGTAACAGACCTGAAGACTGCGGGGGATCCGTGTTCAAAGCCCAAACGGTAATAAAATGTTGCAGCATATTTAACGCTATCTGCCATGTTCTTATTATGCCTCTGCGCCAACGACCCACCTTGGTGCGACCTCATCCAGAATCAATCTTAAGCAAGTGTAATCATGATCTAGCATTTCCCTGTGGTAGTAACAGTTGATGCCACTGCCACAAAGATAGTGTTGGCCACATGGCTGCCAGTAACGGCCTGGCGATGATACAACGCATATAAATACCATCAAAAACAAAAAAATTTACTGACCATGAAAAATCGGTCTCTGGTATGGGCCAACGTCTCTCTTTGTGTGTGTGTGTGTGTGTGTGTGTGTGTGTGTCAGCTCCGCCAGCAAAAGTCATCCTGGAGGTCAGAGCTGAAAAGCAACGTTTAGGTTTCATATTCATGTGTTCACACGCTGTTTGTCAAGCAGGCATCAAAAACAAACAAAACAGATTTGACTTTGAAACCCTGATCTCAGTGATATAAAGTGGCAGAGTAAAACTGTGGGCTGCATTTGTTGTTTGCTGATCTAGCAGAAAGAATGCCACTTTTGATAAGTCTCCAGTCTGTCTGGTAAAGGAAACACATTTCGGCCAGGAGACAAACTTTGACACATTCACTCAATGGTGCTCTCCATTGAGTGAATGCTGTTCGCTCGCTCTTGTTTTACCCTGGCGTCTGTCACTTCCCCCTCTCCATTTTCTTCGCCTCCTCCACCTCCTCCTTCAGCTGGGCCCTTTTGCTTTTGCATTGTAGAGTTCCCATAGTTATTCTAGTTGTTCAAAAATCACCTGGGGAAAACAATGCCTCTTCCTGTATTGGTTGCGCAACGGCAGATGCGCTTAACTTTGTGCCGTTATCTGACCTTCATTTTTGTGTGAAAAAATTGAGCTCAGTGGCAGAGCGAATACCATGATGAACGTGGGGTATTTTATTATGGTTGTAGTATGATGATGTACTGCAGTTCTATACAGTACTATGTCTGTTTATATTTAATTTCTTCAAAATACATTAAAATACAGAACACTAAAATGACAATCTGCGAGTTATGTAGGTTATACCAATGTTGATAGTGATCAATTTTATTAATGACGTGAAAATGAAATTATAATTTTATGAATGGTTATCCACATGTAATGTTATGCCTAATTCCCGTCAGAACATCAGCTAGCTAGTTAGCATACATTCTGCACATTAGTTTATGAGCAGCCAATACATTCCGAACATATTCCACTTGTTAGCTTTGTGTAAAGTTGTTAACGGGACACTTACTATTATAACATTGTATCAATAAAACCACTTCACTTTAGCCAGGAAATGCACAAGAAGGTTGCGCTAACATCACGACACTCCAGTTAGCATCCCTAACGTTGTTTTTCCTTCCCAAATTACCTGGAAAGTTAATAGTTCAGAAATCTGAATCAGATTTATTGGCAAAGTATGTGAACACATACAAGGAACACCCATCTGTCAGAAATGCACTCTCATCAATACAATACTCTTTAGTTGCCAACAATAACATCTTTGGTGTTGAACAGTGAAACATGCAGTCACTTTAAGGATCGGTGGACACCAACGGCCCCAAGTCACACTGAGACAAACATAATACACATTTTCAAATGGAAGGAATAAATCTGATTTTTAACCTACACATGACCCAGGTCTGATCTTTCTCATTTCAGGAAAAACCTATCAGCAGCGAAAAAACTTGCCGGTGTGTAAATCCCAGCAGGGATTATCAGCCACAATCCTATTTCTGCATAACAAAAAATAGTTCCAGAAGGCAGACACATTATGTGGCAGACTGACCCCAAATTGACCCCTTATTATTGGTTTTGTCTCGGCAGGCCTGATCTCACCCTGTGAGAGTGTGTTCTGCTGAGATTACTGGCTATTGTAGCTTGGTGGGACTGCAGCCAACCTGTTCATCTGGAGAGGGAAACAGTGCAGTAATTTGTTTATTAATACTTAGAATGTCACGCTGGTAGTATTGTTCAGTCAAGTGTAATAAGATGACGGATCACCGCGGCCCGTTCACCACTCCCTCGTCTTTATTCAGCGCCCATGTCAAAGGAAGATGAAGAACGGGCGCAACGGGGAGCGGTTCTACCTTCCGGACTAGGTTACAATAATGTCTTTATTATTTATAGCACTTGCTCTTAAAAGTTTATACAGCATCTTCTCATAACTCAGCCGAACAAAAGACACACAGAGACTGACGGCCCTTTTACACACACAGGTGCTGACTTGGCTTGACTCGGCACCTCGGCCGCCAGCGCACCATGGATTTGCATGTCCATTACAACCAGGTTACCCCGCTGGAAGGTGTGTTGTTTCATGGATGTGTGCTTTTCTTGTGTTGATTCTGTTCAAATTAGTGAACTGGTTAATCACCCCCTGTGTATTTACGTCCTTGTCTTCCGCCCTCTCTCTGTCAGTTGGTCTGCCCTGTTTTATCTACATGTGCCATCTTCCCATCGCGTGTCTCTGGCTTCTGGTTCCAATTCGTCTTGTTATATCTGGTCTGTCTTCTGGTTTGAACTTTGTTTGCTTTTGTTTACTGGATTTCTTCAATTCAATTATCCGCCTTTTGTTGTTTCAATTTTTGGATTTTGATGTGGACCAAATGTCTCCCCAATTAGCTAATGCTCCCCATATGACATCAAAGTTTGTGTGCTACCTGGTTGAGGATTTGATATCTGTGGGGGACAGATAAAAGTACAGCAGCCTTATTCTTTGGTAAGCCTAAAATCAGTGACCAAAAAAAGAAAAAAAAAAAAGTGAACTCACCACCATTGTATTTTGAACAGTAAGGTCATGCTGCCATTTTGTGCTGACGGTGCGTCTCTGCTCACCGCCGCTACCGCTACAGCTTTAAACGAGCTTTGAATACGGGGTAGCTAATAAAAAAACAGGCCACACTTTATTGATATACAAATTAATCTCCAGCCTCTATTTTAATTTCCCTTACTTATACATAAACATCTATTTATATAAATTCATATTAACTTATTTATTTAAATTTTTTTTTTACTTACCTTGCCAGACGTCTCTGCCAGTACGGAATGACTTTTCCCCTTTCTTTCTTTCTTTCTAATGAAACATAATACAACATTAACTGTAGTTAGGAGCCCATAAATCCCACTTTATGACTGTGGGCGAGCGTTCCTGAGTGTTACATGCCAAACAACTGTATTCTAACACAAAATAGCACTCAGACTTCAGCCAGCCTTCAAACGGCTCCGTGTGATGTCTACACTTGGAATAAGTCATTTTCAGTGTCTCCAAAGCATTAGATGATGGAGCGAAAACAAAGCGGCTTTTTAAAGTCGAGGGCATCTGTAAACCAGACTGCAGCATGAAAACAGCTGACGAAGACCAAACAGTGGCCAAGAGACAAACAGTGAAAATGGATTTATGTGTTGTGGCGCTGTTGTTCCAGGCTGAGTGAGCTCTCTCTGCAGATATCAGAAGTTATAGTTTAAAGCAGCAACAGACCGGCCCAACTGTTGGACGTCTGAAGCGTTTGGAGAGACTCGGACGAGGTCGGGAACATTTCTGTTTGGTGTGTTCAGCTGCGTCTGAAGCTTTCGGAGCCGTTCGGACGTTGTCTGCTCCGACTGAGCATGCGAAGTCTGAGGAGGAGGGCTGTCGGACGTCTGAGCCATTGGATTCTCTGATTGGTTGTGTGCCAGCTGAATGGCTGTTCTGATTGGCGGTGTGCTAGCGAATAAGCGCGGTGTTTGGGAGGGCGGAATACTGTGTGCGCTTTGTTTTTCTATGGACTCCGTTGCGTCATTCCTCGTTTTCATGCTTTGCAGGCAGCACTGGCACGCAACTAGTTGTTATTATGTCCGTTCAGGACAAATTAATTTGTGTTCGTTTGGTAATGCCTCGCTGCACGTTTAGTATGTAGCTGTTTTTATCTGAAAGTTAAGTTTCGTTTTGAACGAAAGTAAAGAGAGCTGCGTGCATAAGCCTCTTGTTTACAGCTCACAACACAAGCGCCAGCTGCTTATTGCATCTCGCGCAAGCGCAGAATGTACACGCTGCTGTGGAGTAGGCAGCACGTCGAAGTGGTGTGTTTCAATGCAACTTTTGGCCGAACTGGTCAGACGAGAGGCAACAGAGTGGTCGGAGACTGGTCGGATAAGGCAGTTGGACGTCTGGGCGGTGTGTGGGGGCTTTTAGTATATGAGGTACTGTGCAAGCAAGCAAGTAATATCACCTCATCTCTCCTCGCACAATTCCCACACACAGGTCGCGGCATCGTGATTTGGTTCCATCTTATCTGAAACTTGCACTGCCTCCGTTTTGACGTGAGCTGTGTGTGTTAATCCTAAGGGATTTTGGAACAACGTGAACAAAAAAGAACAACATGATTACGTGATTACTTGGTTACTGCTCACTGTCTCCCTTGTAGTCCTGCATGCAGGTCTAATTTATCTCCACAACTGTGGACTCACAGGTGGTGGCATTGGATTTGGGGTGAAAAAATACATATGTGAGGCTATGTGGTCGTTGTGATTTAATCTTCTGTTTCCAGAAAATATAAACATTTCTCTGATTGTACTGAGAGTTGTATTGAGTCACACAGTCTGCATACACCAGAAATGTTCTCCTCTGTTCCTACTGCAAAGCAGTGGGGTGAGAGTCCCAAACTACTGACCAAACAATCTATTTTAGTGATAGCTGAATTTGACCTATATCATATATACACATACATATGCTCTTTTTTTTTTTATTTCAGAACTGTTTGTAATGCATGGAAATCATTCTGAAATAAATATGGATTATAGGCTACTTTTATTTTATAGGGGGTTGATAGACAGCTGCTGCTGCTGCTGATGCACTTGACGTATCTGTTCGAACGACATGTTTATTTTAATTATACTGCGTCACTGATCATTATGTGAGAAAATAATTTGTGTTTGAATTTCTGTCATTAATAAATATTTCATTTAGATGAAGAGACAGAGAACTCCCCACAGACTCCCTGCAGTGATGCTAACTGGCATACCATTGAACACCATGTTGCTCACCTTCTTCACTGGGACAGGGAGGGACAGGTATGGGGAGACTGGGCTGCTGCTGACTCATCTGTTGTGAAGTCTGCTAAACAGAGCAGGGACATAATTTAATATGAATATCTTGCCAAACGTTTCCCTGCACTGATTAAATGTTGATGAAATGTAGGCTAACGCTAGTCTGCAGCTAGCTTATTTCACTATGGTCATTAAGCCAACAGGTTAATCCCACTCACAGACCGAAGGCTACCCACCTTTCTCGGTGAAAAACTGGGTTACAGATTGACACCCTTTCCTTTGTCTTTCCTCTCTTTCCTCTCTTTACTTTTTGAAAACCAGATTTTGATTTAGCCAACATTGTGCTCACTGTAGTTCTGGCGCATCTACTGACTGCAATTAAACAAGTCACTGATGAGTGTGCTAAGGCAGGACCAAACCATTTCATGCAGATACAGGGGGGTGGTTGGTCAATATGGATGTTTACTTTTTGGTCAATGGGGATATTTAACTTTTACTGCCAAAAACAAGTAAAAACAAACGGATCATTAACTGTATTATTATATTTGAAATATATACTCAATGATGATGGTTTAATAATTTCATATTAGTTTTTTTTTTTTAACCTATTTTTTGGGGCTCCTGTCAGTCAGAGGCCCTTGGGATTGTCCTAACTTTTCCCCCCTATACTGTGCCCCTGCTGACAGGGATCATGTGCCAGCTGAACTCTGCTCTCAGACTTAGGTGTAGACGCTTTAGAGCGTTTTTTTTCCCGCTGGTGAAGACAGCCACAGGCATCTACATGTGCCGCCTTTCACAGAGTGTATCCTGGCCGATACAGCGCATCTACGACGTACCTGGTGTTGGTGAGGTGCATCAAGGGCTCTAGGTTCACCTTGGTTGTGCCCACTCTTGTGGAACTCAGAATGCAGAATTTTCTTTGGCACAGGCACATTTCAGCACCTTTAGTGTTGAACAGTTCCAGTTTCCCCAAGTCTGCCGAACAGGCTGTATAATATTGTTTTGGTGTATTGCATTCATAGATTAATTCATTCATTTGTGGATTGCTGGATATGACAGCTTCCTCTAATTCGAAGCAACCATAACAGCTGGTCACAAATTCATTTTCTTTTGCAGATTTACCTCACCAAGTGAGCAAATCTACTAACTTCTCTGTCTTCGCTGGCATATACTAATCTAAAAGAAATATTCAGCCTGCTGTTTCAGTTTTCAGTAAAGGCGGAAAAAATCTTTAGCACAAGAAAATAAAAGACACGCTAAAAAAACAATTCCATGCAAAATTAAACAAGATGTAGCACCTTCGCTGACGGTAATCTGCTCTGGATCGGTTTCCTTTTTTGATCGGCCCTTGTTGTGTTTCCACCTCATCAACACAGCTGACAGAGCGTTCAGCCACACCGGCCACAGACAATGCACCGCTCTTTCGGGTTTACAGATGAAACGGGAGATAACATTCAACATAAATGTACCGAGCAGACGTGTCTTGTTGTGAATGGGCCAGAGAGTGATAGGTGTGTTGATGAATATGGTTTGACTGTGGGAGGAGGAGGGTTACTCGGAGGAATGTGGAGTGAGAAAAGTGTACTTTACACCTCATTTCTTCTGAAAACACATTGAATTGTCACCAAGTCTATAGTTAGAGTCTACATCTTTTAGCTTGCTGTGGCGGAGAGAGCGGTGACAGTGACGGTAAAGTTGTGTGACGTACAACCAAAACAATGAGCTGAACCCAGAAATTATAACAGGGGATGTCAAAGGAAACTGAGGGGGTTAATGGATTTAACCACACAATAAACACACAAACAGCATACAGTATTGCAGGTAAGAGTCTCTTTGTTGTTCAGAAAGGTGCTATGTGGTCAGCTGTGACTTCCCCTGATTAAAAGAATGAGAAGGGGGGGGACGATGACGCAGTTTAATGCACAATGCCTCATCTCCCTTAATCACTGATAAGGACCAGTGTTGCAGCTGTGTGTGTGTGTGTGTGTGTGTGTGTGTGTATGTGTGTGTGGCCTCAAGGACGATCACTCCCTCTCTGTCCGTTCACCCCTTTGACTCCGCGTCTCTATCCCCGCCTCCCTCCCCTCACCTCTAGCTCCGTTTTCTTTACCTCCCAGTGAATAACCGACACTCAGATGTCTATCAATTAATTAGATCTTCCCACTAATCTATTTGCAATTTAAAACAGTGACGACCCCACAGGACTCACCTGTTATGAGGTTTAAGGTCAAAGATATCTCTGTTGTCATATCCAGGCAGCCATCAGATATTAGAGTCTTTGTTGTCTCAACACAGTAAACAGACAGGGACTTGTCATGGTGACATTGGTGCAGAGGCAGGGGTTGTGTGGTCACGGAAGGCAAAGTGAATTCACCTTTGCGTTACTATTATACAGACACCAAGCGTGTGTGTAAATGATGGTGTTTGGTTTAGCCTCTGACCGAGCTCAGCACTCACCAGAGACTCTGGTTGTTTCCTTCAAGTGTCTCACCCTCTCCTCTCTGTACGTTCATGAAGTAAACAACACTTCACATCCAGTCAGCAGTCAACAAGGACAGAGAGAGACAAATTGCAGGATAATAGCAGATTCCCTTTTTTTACCCTCCCCCCCCCAAAAAAAGCAAAACTCTGAGCTCTCCTCCTGGTAGTAAATGGCTTTAGACTTTGTATACACTGCATTAACAATTCACTTTGTTTGGCATGAAAACAAAGGAATTCATTTTAACATTATGACTGGATAGGTTTATGTCCGACTTCATCAGAATTTCCTGATAAAAAACTGTGATGACCAGATAATGGAAACCGTGAAGCTAACTAGAACTAGATGAGATTTTTTTTTCTGTTAGCATCTAAGTTCAGAGCGTTTAGGAAATACCCAGTCCACACCCCCGCTAGTTGCTCAGTGGGGCTACAAGAGCTACCATGGTTACTGACATGTCTCTATGGTTACCGACGTGTCTCTGTGGTAGTATTCATAATAATACTTTTATAATATATAGTGCTTTTCAGGGTACTCAAAGACACTTTACAGGTCAAAAAAACAACAAAAACCAACACAAACTATGCGTTTCCATGGTCACAGATGTTTACATGGTTAACGGATGCATGTCCATGGCTACCGACATGTCATCACATCTTATCTTACCAAATAAAAGTTAACAAAGGGTTGCCTGGAAGGATTCTAAAGGATTTTATATGGGCCTAGAATTTGACTATGTATTAGTGAATGTTGTACTTGTTGTATAGTTGCTGTTGTTCTCTTGATGTGGGCCTACTTAAGCAGTTTGTATAACAGCAGAGCTCTCTTTTTAAAGGACCCATCATGTTGGGAAACATTTCATTCCACTCTCATCCCTTCCTGGACTGCGAATACAGCCTCTAAATCTGACCTTGACTCACTTTGAATCTGTTTCCATTCCCCGCTAATAGAACCAGTATGGACAGTTGAGTGGAGGATTTGCATAAGTCAGCTACGTGTTGCTTACGTTCTGCTCACACCCCTCGTCAGCCTCTGAGGGAACTCTGCGTGAGAAGCAAGGTGGTGCTGGAAAAGGCTCACTGGGTAAATAATGCTTGAAAAGATACCTGACGATGTGACATAAAAAACTCTCCACTGAGGCTGAATACGAAGGTCAAACTGGCTCCTTGCAGCTGCGGTGGAAAAAGAAAGAAGAAAAAGAAAAGAGAGGGAATTCCTCTGGCTTTAACAGCCGACCGCCACCAGTGCAAGTAAAGGGTAGAAAGAACGACGCAAAGAAAATAAACTCAGTCAAGGTGCTTTTAAAAAGCACGACAGATTATCTCTAGTCAAAACACAGCAGAGAACACAAAGTGGAAGATAATAAGCCGCAAAGAAAACATTCTGGTTTGATGAAAGCATAGTGGAGATGCCTGTCGACTTAGCCACCAGTCAGGTGTACTGCGAGTCAAATGAATTCCTCATACGCTCACAGACGTACATACAGTGCTCACTTCTGCAAGGTATGGTGATGATTGTTTCAACCACAAATACAGGCTGGGAGTGTTTCACAATCACATGACTGTGCTGCACACAACTATGGGACCAGCACATGGATAAGCTTTTTTTTTTTTCCTCTTGCACCATCATTTTAGTCACCTCAAAGGAGTATTTCATATGATGCTAGGAATCAGGAGAAAAGGTTCACCAATGCTGTGTTTGTAATAAACACCCAGCACGGCGCCTGACAGGGTTAATGGCTTGCTGACATTGGCAGTTCCTCTCAGCGCCAATCAACCTGAGTCAAAAGAACAGGACGTGCACTTTTTATTTAGATGTCAACTGTCTAATTGATGTGCTCTGTGCCAGGACTATTGAAACATGCACAGGCACCAACACACACACTATAATTACAAACAGTAGTGTTGAGTATCTCAGTGTTGATGAGAAAAAGAGTTGAGCAGCCGGTTTAGCTATGAAGCTGATTCATTCACTTTAAAGTCAAACCTAATCCTCCTCATTTGGTGTAAATCAAAATATAAACTACAACGATATATAAAGCTATTGCATACAATTCTCCATTTCTCAAATGACAGAAAAACATGTTTGTATATTTTAGTGGAATAGCACCTAAGTTTCTAGCTTGTGGTGTTTGACTGACAGCTAGCATTGCAAGGAGATGCACTGCATACTTCCGTGGTGGTACACTGCTGACTGTAGAAGTTGTCTGTCCATTTTATTGTCTGGCATTTGAAAGGATCCATTGTGCTGTTAACTTGGTCAATTTTCAGTCTAAGCAAGGTAGCCTCGCTGGCCTCAAGTTTTCAGACTTGTACTGAAGACGCCGTCAACTCTGATATGACGTCATTCCCAGCTCCAACTTCCAAGGTGAATGCAGTGCAGTGTTAGAACAGAGTCATTGTTAATCTTATTTGGATCACCTTTACTTTTCCTACAGAATGTTTGATGTAAAAAAAAAGGCCTATGCCATGGGGAAAGGGGAAGTTATCAAGCTAGGCTAACTAGCTTCCACTCAGAATTGATAACATTTTGACAGGTTGCCAGTGGTTGTTAATTTACTGACCTTTTGTTGCAACTTTTTATTTCAAGATTTTGCTAATTACAGTCCTAAGCAAATTAGGACAGAGGTCAAAATAAACAGGATCAGATGCAGTCTGATTACTTACTTTTACCTGCTGAAAATAACTCTTCTCACACAGTGTATGAGTAATCGCCTATCAACATAATTCCTGAGGTCGGCTGTGGAGGAATAGCAACTGACAACTTCAAGCTGTTCTTCCAGTGAGTTGGAATTTGTTGGCGTGGTCTAGGAAACTAAGTGGTAGCAATATATCACACATGTTCCAAGTTTAGTTTTTTTTTAGTTTTTATTTATTTTGCACAATTTAAAAAAATATACAAAGAATGACAAAGAATACAAACAACATACAGTGCAGGGCAAGGCAGAACCACCTTAATAATGTTAAAATGTCACAATGTTATAAGGAAACACAAAATTAACACACAAAAAATCATATGACTACATAAAAGTGATAACAAGCTAACAGTAACTAATTATATGTAATAACAACAAAATAATAACATCAATATAAGGCAGTGCAAGGTAAGGCATGCATGTCAAATCTAGACAGAAACAGAACAATATACAGATGCTGATTGGAAGGCCAGCGTTCAGTTCCAAAATTGCAGAATTGCTTACTGGCAGAAATAACCTTTGAGTGAAACGTGCTTTTGTTCTTCCAAATCTCACATGACTCTGTCACACAATAGAGATGATTGTCTATGTCATCTTTATTCCTTTGGAATACATTTAATCATAATTAATAGATTCAGTGGCTTTTCAAAGAAAACATCACAGTCCCAACCATACTGTTTTGCTTATTGCTGATTGAGGGCCAGCAAGCACTTTGTGACAAAGAGCACTGAACATGTGGATTAATAATATAGCTCTTTGAGTCAACTAAAAGCAGATAAATGCATCTACACGGTCTCAGCAATAATACAATCCAGGCGTTGGCTTGAACCCTCTGACCCCTCATATACCCTGAGAGGACGCTTCCTGCTCCCTCTGACCCTCCAGCAGGTGAAAAAGTCGCGCTGCCGTGAGAACAAGAGACGGAGAGCTAAGTCAACAATGAAAGCCTTTTCATTTCTCTCCTCCTTTCTCCTCAAAGTCGATGTTCAGAGTAGAAGCCTCTCACTTTCTCTGCTGTATCACTTTACTCTGTTATCTGGAAACGTGCACAGTTGTTGCCTGCCTAAGCTCCACCTACACTGCAGGTACGTTGTCGAAATGTCCTTCCTGCCAGGTGTTGGATGGGAAATGCATTGACATTTAAAGGGGTTGTTTTGATGCATTTTGATGGTACAGCATGTTCTGACAGGATGCCATCCCATCGATCAATCGATCAAGTCCAGTGTCTTGTCTTCTGTCCAAAAATAGCTTCAGGCAGTGTCTCTGGTTGCACTGTTTATCCAGACTGCTGTGTTATCGCTGCTATAAAAATGTCTCTGGTTGACAACAATGCCACTGACCTATAGATAGAGATCAGAAATGTAACAATTTTACAAAGGGACTTTGTTTCAGTGGAAAAGTTTTATCAATCAAATAAAGAAATCAATATTCTGTATTTGTTGCTAAAGTCAATTAAAACTTTGCAGATAAGTTACTCGAATAGTGTAACTATGATCTTAGTTGTGGGCTTTTCAACATGATAAACAACTGAAAACTCCTAACTGCTACTGTTTTTCCCCAGTGTAACCACATTTCTTGGTGAGTTATAGTGGACCATGGACAAATCAGGATACAGATACAGCGTTGGAGCACTGAGCAGTTTTCACAGGGATCTATGAAAGCTAAAAAGTGGTGCCTTGCTCAACTTCATGGGCAAAAAATACCCAGATCTTCTGTGTCATGTGGCCAATAAAGCGTGCACACTAAATACTTTCACCAACCGAGTTGTCTAACATTTGGTTCAGCGCCCGGCTAGCTTGAATGGGGATAAAAGAATGTAATCATGTGCCTCCCCTAAACTTTTTATCGGACCAAATGGCTCAAGTTCTGAGAATGAAACCAATCATTTCACAGGGCTGTGATGAATTATACACAGTTCTACAAATGCTTCTTTTACAATGTCAGCTAATGGGAAAACAGCCTTTTTGGGCCCCTATGCGTTACGTGAAGATGTAATTACCCAGTGTTCTTACTGTGGGCCTATACTTGACCTATGAATTAGATGCTACTGATGCTGGCTGAACCCGCTCCTTAGGACAGTGTAGGAAAGACACAATACATCATCGCTAATGTTAAATGAGTACAATTAGCATCAACATTCTGAGTGGAAGCTAGTTAGCCTAGGCTCCTTGCTTCCACTTCATTAGTTGAATACAATCTTAAGAGAATAACATGTAACATTTCTGCATTAAAATGTCTCAAAAGGACTCACTGATATATATTTAGCTACTTACATCAACCTAAATGTTTTCAACAGTGTCAAACCAGAGAATTCAGTAACTTTTATTTGAGGTGCGCTTCATTTGGTCGCCTGGCACTCTAACATCCGGGAGGGATTCAGGGAGTCAGGAAGGAGGTCAGTGAATGTAACTAAACGTTATGTGAATACAACTTAAAATAATGACCTGGCCCCTGTAAATGTCTGCCTGATCTGATGCCTTGATACCACCGAGCACGTCACTGTGACCTTGTGTCTGCAAAGTGTTTTTGTTCCACGCGGCTTCTCATCCCATTGGGAGCGTTTCAGAAGCGTAACATCATGCCTGTCTGACATCATTGAATTGCTCATATATTTATTCCATCATTTTTGTATTGGTTTTTGTGCTTCTTACAAAGGTTAGTATGGGTGATTTATTTTTATTAAAAAAAGTAACAGTCTGATCTTCTGTCACATCCATGGAAGTTGATATAGCGCTTCCCTTGGCAACACTAATCATAGCTGTCAGTTAATACATCCTGGCTTTGAAGCTTGCTATATCTGTACATAGGGTTAAGCCTGAATCCTTGTGTTACAGAATGTGTTTTTCTTAACTAGCTGCACCGCTTAACCAACATAAATGTTACATGAGTGACATTATTAAAGGCTTTTTAGCACAATGGCAGAAGATCACGCTGTCACGCTCCCCTCAGGGTGACGCCCCACCCAGCCACACCCATGCAACAGACCCCAGATGGTCAGCATCAGTCACCCTGAGGTGACATGCGTGCATCTGGGACAAAGCAACAGGTGCTTGATGTACAAGTGCAGTTCAAGTAGAGTTGTTTTGCTGTCACTTTGCAAGATTTTTTAGGTGACATTTAGAGGATATAATTGGGAATACTTTGGTTTCAGATACATACTAGTTCAAAAAAACACATTTTAGGGAAATGGTTCTTTTCCAATACACCCCAACGTTATACCCAGGAACCTAGTTGATTTACTTTATTAGTTTTGGGGTCAGGGGTAAAGACTCACCCAGCAGCCGGTGAACCCTGCTGCCTTACATGATACAGTTTAATGACTAAAAGAAAAGAAACAACAGGTTGGTGGGTGAGCACATTGAATAAACGCCTCCCCGTCTGTCTTTAAGGGCCAAGGCTGAACAACATAATGCATTACACCCTTCCCGTCTGCATTAACCTCAACTGTTGATTGCCTGCTGTTTTGTCACTCTCGATTCCCACGTAATTCTCCGCGGGCTACACCCTTTTCCTCTCTATTGTATGTTTCCCCCGTTCACAGCATGCAGTTTATGGCCCATTGCTTAATGTGTCTTTGTGTGAAAGCACGCTGCGGTACGGTGAGAGCCATAGTAAACAGTGATGCTGTTAATGACGGTATGGAGCAGCGGGATGGTTTTATAGTTCTTTGCTTTTGGTCTTTGCTGCCGTAGGTGTTCGGTTCGGTGGGTTCGGTGTAAAGATCAGGCTCAGATACTAGGAGCAATATCAATATAGACAATAATATATAATTTATATTTATAGATTTCCTTCATGTTCATTTACAAGCCAGATATTTCTCTATAGAACAAGTGTTTGTGTTTGTGTGTGTGTGTGTGTGTGACTGGGGGGTGATAAAACATTTCCGTTTCATTCACAAAAGAAGTGAAACACCACAATGCGAACTGCATTGCATAACTTCTGTCATGGAGTGGAACTTTGCTGTGGCCTTTCTTTGTGCTGCGTTCAGTGATGCTCTGGAGAGGCTGGGCGTGGTTTCCTGATTGGCGGGAGCTGATGACTCTCACACACCTGCGGAGCGTTTGGCTCTGATGAATGACATTCTCGGAGACATGCTCGACCATTAAGCCATTTGTGTACTTGAATGACATCCTGATCTTCTCCCTGGAGGAACGACTGTTTGTCAAGCAGGGTAGCAGCGCCTCTCACCCGACTAACCTCCACTATCTATCTATCTATCTATCTATCTATCTATCTATCTATCTATCTATCTATCTATCTATCTATCTATCTATCTATCTATCTATCTATCTATCTATCTATCTATCTATCTATCTATCTACCCACCAGAGGGACACCGTTTTCCACAACCGAGCAGCTCTCCTTGCATCCTTTTCAGCTATAAAGATGCTGAAAAGACCTTTAAGAACAGGAAAAAAATTCTGTTCTCTGACAGGCAGTAATAAACTCCAACGGACTTTAAACGATCCATCTCTGACTGAATCAACCTCCCCTGCGTGTCTGCACAATCAATCTCAGATGAAGCGTGAAGTCACATCATTCTCTCAGCCCTGGCTTCAGGTGAAGAAAAAAGCTTAACTCCGATATATTTTGATGTATTTGCAACCTGTTGCCTATGTATTGGTGATTTTCCACGTAATATGCTTTATTGCTGTTGAACTTCTTGAACTTTTGGCTCTGACATGAAAAGAGTGCAAACTCTGCCTGAGCTCAAAAGAGAATGTTACTCTCTGGAACACGGGGCGGCTCGGTTTGATTCATAAGGGAGGAGGCCGTACTTTTCTCCTCCGTTAACCTCGGTTTTAAATCAGCCACGGCCCTCCTTGAAAAAATAACCCCCTGAACTCGAAACACGAAGAAAGACATCAGGGTTCTGCTCTTCATTACCGTCAAACACTAGAATCAGTCAAGCATTTTCAGCCGCCTTCGTCTTACCGAAAGATATTCCTCCTAGACTGTCCCACCCTGACATCCTGTTTTGATAAACACACAAGCTCTGACCTATATGTTAGCTTAAGCATTTTTCTGTTCAAAAGGATAAATTCTGTGCCACCATCTTCTTAACAGGAGCCAGAGGACGTCATTTTTTCCGAAACGATGCTGCCATGATACCGATTTAAAAGACAAATGTATGGGGAGAGCATCAACACTCACATCTGCGTCTTATTAATTGGCCCCGCTGCCACTAACTTATTGTTTCGGGGGAACAAACAGAGCACTGTACTCGAACAAAACAAACAAAAGCATTGTTACCTTTTAAAAAAAAACAAATTTAAGTGGATTTTAATGATTTCATTGGACAATAGAACAGAGATGCAGAAATGAGCTGAGAAGCAAACAGGCGGATTGAAGTTGAAGATGTTTTGGTCGCAATTCGAGACCTTGTTTCTCCATCCGGTGTGTTCAGACAATCCAAAGAATTTTCAACTAGTGTCACTGGCTTGAATTTGACTGTGTTTATTAGTGCTAAAACGGCCAATGTACCACCGGCGTGTGGGAGCGTGTTTGGATTTGTCTCAGCCTTGGACTTTCTCAGAACTCACCAGGAACTCTGCCTCGAGCTGAAGCACTTTAAATTCACACGTTCCTGTCCGTGTTCTACCGCCAGATGAATTTGTGTCTAGTAGGTATGAACAAGTTCACTGTAGTCTGTATCTGTTTCATGGATCTAACAAGGGAAATCTGGATATAGCATCAGCCCCTTTACTCCTGTAAGAGCTGCTCTGTGGTACATGAAACCAATAAAGCTCGTCTTAAAGCTTTATCGGCAGAGCAGCACAAAGCTCTGCTTCCCTGTCGGTACCTCTCCACACTGGGGGAGATCTGATGATCCTCTACTGCAGGTAATATACTGGACTAGGCTTACGTGCCTCATACATTACAACCCAACATCAAAACACCCGAACAATCACTTCCAGATCTTCCGCATTGTAAGGCCAAGAAAACCCTCTGCACTACAGACTCCCACAACCGAGCCGGCTAACTTCCAGTTTAATGCCTCCCTATCTTGAATAGAGATACAATAATTTCATCTAGCTGCTCTTTCTAGAATTTCACAATGTTATCGGACTGAATGGATCAAGGTGAAATGAACTATTTTGCAGGGTTTGTGACGTTACAAAAAAAATGCGATCGCTGTTTTACAGCCACTTCTTTCACAATGTAAGCTTACGGGAAAAGTTTTTTCATTGGTCCCCAGTACAGCTCGTGATGTGATTACAAAATCTGGCAACTTTGTAAAATTGGCTTCACAGCCTGGCGTTCATCCTGGGGACTTGATCTGTTCAACTAAATTATCTGTATGCACACCCATACTCGGAATGGGCGGAGTTTGCGTTGGAAGTGGGTGGGGCTTATGCTGAAGGTGGTCAGGACTAACTGTAAATGAAATTTGATCAGAAGTGGCCATAATTATCATTTATTAGACAGCTATTTACAGATCAGCCTTCAGATCAATGTCTTTGATCACAAGAGTAGGAGTAACTATTTACAGCCCTAGTGCTACCAGGGGACCTCAAGTGATTTACAAATTACCACCCCAGGGTTGTGTTTCGTGGGGTGCATACACATGGGAAAAGCCACATCTATGTTTTATTTGCATTTACTGACTTTTTGCGCCGGGATATGATGTTGCGGCTCCATATAACATCTGTTTCTTCAGCAGCAATTATCAACAGCTAGGAGTCGATTTGCCCGCTGTCTGCATGCGTTACAAGCATGACCGTCACATTGGACCCCAGGAGAACTGCCTGGTGCCAAGCGAATTCATCTAATGGGGGATCCGTTTAGACAGATATGTAAGTAAATGAATGCATACACATTTGCAGCTCGCGTAGATCAGGCAAAAGATGGTTTATGGCTGCACTTTTCGTTTCTCCAACCATCTCTCATCGCTTTTGGTTGTTGATTTAGCCGATCTCACTGCACAGCTCACATGCGTTGCATCTAATTTCATACTTCCATACAGTTCTATGGACTGAGAACGGAGAACAGATAGAGATGCTGACCAGGACTAATATCATCACACGATCCCTGTGCTGTGTGAACTATGGAAGGTAATGGTAATGGTAATGCAGTGGAATTCTTACTTAACAAATTACAGACATGGCAGATTCACACAGGATTAAGATCACAGTGGTCCTCCTCAATTATTACGACTGAGAGGTCCAGAGGTAATACCAGTCCTGTGTGAAAAGGGCTCAAAACTGTTTTTTTAACTTAGTTTTGGCATCAGATGGAGATCACTTGTTGTCTGTTACTTCCTGTAACATTGATCATTTATCAATCAAGGTCACATAATTTGATTTAAATACGCTGGCCTTAATTCTCTGTCGCTTCAGACCCCTAAGACTAGGAGCTCACCTCAGCTCAAAATTTCAATTGCCTTCCGAATTCCCCTTTCATTGAAGAGAAGCCTCTATTTATTCCAGGAGGACCACTTATTCTAGTGTTACCTGTTACCTTCCTACTCCCATATGGGAACTGCGGACTTATCGGACTGGGCAATCTAACCCGGCAACTCTCTTGTGCTCTCGTGCACTCTCTTATACACACACACACACACACACACACACACACACACACACACACACACACACACACACACACACACTCATGAAAACCCTCTCTTTCCCTTTCCCTCTCTCCTATCTGGCAGAGTGATCTAACGCAGCAGCTCTCCTGCCGTCTGGCTTCCACGACAGGTAAACTATACCTGCGGCCTTGAATTACCCCCCTCTTTCCCTCCTCCTGTCTTCTCCTCCCTTTCCCACCTCGTCTCCCATCCTCTCCTCCTCCTCCTTCTCCTGCCCTCCCCCTTCCTGCCCTCTCCCGTTCCTGTCCGGCTACATGCTCTCCCGCTTTAGGTTAGCGATGCGTGGTATTGGACTTGCCCTTACAACAGATGGCCTCTGTGTGCGTGTATGTAAATGAGGAGGGGAGGTGAATGTAATTGAGACAAGCACATCCTCACTTTTCTTAAGCTGCAATACTCTGTTCCTTGAGGAAAGAGGTTGATGGTTAGCCCCGCCCTCCTGCGCCCTGTTGGTCAAGTTTGTGCCTCCCGCAGCTGTCACTCATCTACATGAGCTGTCGTGTCACATTCTGTTGATGATGTAAGTTCATTTGTCTTACATATTGCCCCTTTAATAAGATGAGCAAAAACCAGAAAAGCCTTCAATGGCGCTCTTCTTTCGATGAAATATACTCTCCAGCTCTGATATGACTGATGCTAAAGCAGCGGCTATGCTAACCTGTTGAAGAGCCACCGTTGTGGTTTTACTTGAGAACAGTCGCTTCTCTCGCTGGTCGTCACACCTAAACCACACCTGTAGCTGCCAGTAGTTCCTCATAGACTAATTTGTTTCTACCACTGTGAGTTTAACTTTAAGCAGAAACATGTCAAGGTCTTTTTTTTTTTCCTTTGAGCAAACTGCAGATGTAAGGGCCTGGGTTGATTTAGTTATGTTCTCTTCTTTGTTTCGTGGGCTTCTTCTTCTTTTTTTTTTCTCCAGAAAATGAATAGAATCTAAACAGAACAGATTGAATTCAAACAGAATGGGCTGGCAGTATGATCGCGGTGGATAGTTGGATAGAGTAGAGACACTGTGCTCGAACATGTGGACCTGAAGGCCAGTAAACCCCCTGCAGGGGTGGAAGATCCCTCTGATCATATGAGTGGACGCTCTTGTGTAAGTGACACTGTGTGCCATAATAAAGTGCCAGTGTTTCACTTCTGTAGCTTGATTGAGATATCCTCAGCCTTTTGATGAGCTATTCTGCGTAAGTGGGAGTGTTTTTCCTTGCAGACTGAATGTTGCTCATGTAAGCGCGAGTATGTGTGTGTGTAAACAAGAGACAGAGCGAGATAGAGAGATAAAGGCAGTGTGTGTGAGAGAGTGTGTGTGTGTGTCAGAAGAGTGTAAATATGAGACTGAGCCAACAACTGAGCCGACGAACCGAGAGGCCCAGAGGGAAAAGTCGCAAAGTTCTCGGTGGGAAAACTTACACTTAACAGCTCCGTAATATTGTACATTTGTGTTTTTATTTATTTATTTTTGTAAATTTTGAAAATCCCTTTTTTGTTTATTTAACTTGTCAATCGAGGGGTCTTATTACACTTTTCAAAACGCATTCCCAAAGCTTTTTTTCAGTTTACGATCATCTGGGTTTCTGTTAATCACTTGCTTCATGTGCATGTACTGTATGTGGGGCAAACAGCTCAGTCATAACCCATCAAACTTGTAGAAATCTGATTCAGACAGACTCTCATGTTTTCCCCATTTCTCTTTTGAAACCCCACTTTGTCTCCCCTTTTCTATTTCCCCATGCCACTACTTTCTTTACCTCTGCATATATTTTCTTTTTCCAAGTCCGTCCCGGTGCTTCCTCCTCCCGTCTTACTTTTCCCCCCCGTGTACATCCCCTCCTCCCATGCTCCTCCTGTCCTCATTCAGCTCCAGGCGACGGATCACTGTCACAAACACCAACACACACACACACACACACACACACTGGAGTATGCAGTAAGGTGAGAAGTATGTAACTTGTAAAAAAAAAAATAAAAAAGAGAGAGTAAGAGAGGCGCAGGGTAAGGTAAACTATCTCTTGCTCATATTGTGTTAAGGTGTGTGGAGGGATGATGACTTTGTGGCTTGCTTCTTTTTTTGTGCATTGTCATTTAATATTTGGATGGACTTATATGACAGCATATGCTCTCTGTGGTGGACAAGTTGCTGGACCCCACAGCACAGGAAGCTGTGATTCATTTATGGTAATACCCTGGTTACAGCGTTCCATTATGTAACTTTCTTACCTTAAAATATTTGCTTCAAAATCACTTTGATAGTTGGTGAATGGTGTCTCTGTCTCAGGAAGTCCGCCCCCGATCACTTGTTTCAGTGTTATGTAACTTCAGTGAGAGGCTAGGATCACAGTGTTACATACATGTTTACTCCAAGATACACGTTTTCAAGACATTGCTATGATGTAATGAGTTTTGTTTCTAGTTCGCACCTACATTATATTATACAAGTTGTTACAAACCTGCGATTTGTATTTACGGCAGTGGTCTAAATCAGCTAAATTGTGCTAACATGACAGGATCCTCTACACATCCAAAAAAGTAACGCACATAAAGTCAAAGTTCCTAAAGCAGAATCGTTTGGAGTATGGCAGTTATCCTCCTGATAAATCCTGAGCTCCATCAGAGCTGTCGAAAAAAAAAAAAAATATCTTGATGATGAAAATTTAATTATGTTTGGTGTATGGTCTGAAGATTTTCCTCTGTCCTGTCAAGTTTATGACTAAAGCTTTTAGTGATGCTGCTCGAATGTCCCACGATATTTGCTTGAGCTAAATGACTGTGTGCATAGAAACGTCTAGAAAAGCAGACTCTCTCCCTCATACATCAATACAATACACAACGAAGAAATCACCCGGAAGCTTGTGCTGCATGTCACAACCCCCTCTCTCTCCCATGTTTCTTCACTGTCTACTGCTAATAAAGGTGTCTATGCCACAAAAAATCTTAAAAAAAGGGGGATTTAGAAGGCAATTAAGCCAACAGGGACCATTAGAGTTGGAGTGAAATGTCCGTGTTTGCTTGTTTTTAAAAGCCGATCCGCTCATCACTACCTCCCAGTGTGTCCAGGGTCAATCTGAAGCAGTTGTTGATCACATGATGCCCCTACCCACCAGTTTGGAATGAGGATTAAGTAGTCAGTGGTGGCTTGAAACATGGCTAACAATGAAAAAAGTTATTTTTAAAATGATTAATCATGAGAGGACCTCATGATTAATGAGGACACACACACACAAAGACAAAAACGCTCCAAAATCTTCTTTAAACAACTTCTCTAAGACTTCTTCCATGTCTTCTCCCTGTAGTTCTTGTCTGCCCACCATTTGCTCATATTCCAAAACACTCCTACAGATGGACATCTATCCATCTGAAGTTGTTTGTTTCAATAGCTTTAATTGGCTGCAGATGCTGACAGAAACAAACATTGACCATATCTCAGTAAGCAGACAAGTAAGTTCGACATTTTCCAAAGGCCATGAAGGAAAACACCCACACAAATACTAGAATCTGGTTGGGCAGAGCACAAAAGATCGTCTGTAAAAAAAAAAAATAAATTGATTCATAACAAAGACCTACTGAAACCCAGTTGGGTGCATCCAACCCAAACATCCGTGGCATAAATAAAATTAGAAGAAGTGTTTTGACAAGAATGATTTTGGGTGCGATTTCCAACCACTTGAACACTAGATCATCTGAGTTTATTATCTTTTCACTGACTCTCACACCACCTTTGTGACATCAGAGCTCACTGAATATTTATTGAAAAAACAAAGCTTCTTGGATGACACGATGTTTCTACTTTTTATGTTGCCACAAAAATTTCGTCTAGAGACACCATTTTTTTTTTTAATATAACACATTAGCAATACAGATAATGGCTGGCAAGCAACATGGTGCATCAAAACTACTGCCAGAATACACATTAACATTACTGATCCAGAGTGAGGGTTATTACAGAGGAAAGTAATCATTTCACAAAGAATTTGAGAATTTAGGAAAAAAAGCTTCTCGCTCAGTTTCCCATTAGCTTGGCTGCTAACGGGACAATAAATTCACGCGGTTTACTTTCAAAATGGATTGGTACCATTGACTCCTGTCTCTGAATTGTATGACATTTTTTGTTATTATATTAAAAGGAAACTAATCCTTTGTTGTGTATTAGATTTATACTCCAGGGATGAACAAAGATGGATTGTGCAACACAGTTAAAAAGTGATAATCCTTGTTTTTTTCATTCATCGAAAGGCCACCACTGTCAAGACAGTTTGATATTTGCCAGCAGATTTAGTTCTCCACATGCAAGTGGATGTTTGGCTATTTGAATGTTGGAGTATCTTGAACCTACTTTAGGCTTCCAATTTTTATCTTGGTTTTACGGTGTCAGGGAAGAAATATTAATTTAAAGAGAAAGATCTTCATTGATTTTTCACATTTTTTTTATGCCTGAACAAACTACTTAAACAAACCCTCTTCACTGCCTCTGAGAGTAGCTTGTTTTTTTCACTCATGGAAAAAAAAAAAAAAATCCTGAGTTTGTATTATTGCTTATTGTTTGTATTATAGAGTTTGAATTTATTTTCCTGAACTACATAGTGCTCCTTTAATTATATGACAAGTTAGATATAGTTAGTTATAGATATTTAGGGACACAAAATGAGTTGTGGGCCATTTTGACCTACAAGTAATACCAAGCTGAATCATGGCCTCATTGAAGTGGCCTGATTCCTGAGTCATAACAGATCTGTCAGATACGGATTTGAATCCTTTCAAATTGCACCAGCACAGGTGGAACATAGAGCAAACAGCTGCTTATCATACAAGAGACCTTAGCTCAAATCCCTATGTCCCAGTTTTAATTAGCAGTGTCCACATATATTTAAGTGACCAGGTTATGGTTGGCTTTATGCATTAACTTAATGTAGATGAGAAACCTGGTTCCTGTAAAGGGGATGAGGGATTTTGAAAAACCTGGTTAACAGAGCTTGACATCTGCTGGAGAAATCCTATCCTTTATGCCAATCTGTACTGCTAACAGGGTTTACATTACATATACTTTATTGTATGCATTCTTGTAAAAGTACCCAAGAGTCATATTTGAGTAGAAGTAAAGATATGATGTTACATTTGTACCTTGGTTAATGTGAAAGTGACCCATAGAAATAGCACTTAAGTGAAAGTATCTGATATTGAATGTACTCAAGTCTCAAATGTTCTGGCAATTAATGGCAATTCTTGTATTCAGCATTCTTCTAATGATCCTGTGTTTTTTTGTTTCTTATATTCTTCTGATAAAATATATACATTTAAATGCAGTCTGTAATCTGACAACTAACTGGTAAGCAAACTTATTAAACGACTTAAGCATGTGAAAATAGCACAATATTAGCATAGTGGAAGTATTAAGTAGCAGAAAATGGAAATACTTAAGTACAAGTACCTCAAAATAGTAATTAAGTACAACACTTAAGAAAATATACTAAATAACATTCCATCACTGATGTTGATGTTGCATCCAAAATAGTAATTAAGTACAATGTTCCGAAATAACTGTTAAAAAAAAAGAAAAAAAGAAGAAGGGGGTAAACGTACAAGAATCCAGCAATCTGAACATTTAATATTTATTTCTCTGTTTAAGGAACGACAACAACAATAAGACAGAATGGTTGAAGTCAACATTTTTCTCTTATTGCACACACGTCTGGTCCGGCTCGTATAAATCTGTGCCTGTGTGCCTTCAAATGTCGTAGCCCATCCTCATCAGTAGAACAACCGCACAGGTTGATTGTGAAAGCAGTTTATTACATTCATGTTTACGTTCCTTGTTTGACAGCGACCTCTCGTGGCCATAGTAATTACTACTGCAGCAATGGAGGCAATCAGATGAAGCAGTAGAATGGGCGACCTAAGTCTGCTTACAGAGGAGGGCGGGGATGGATGGTTGGAAGCACAGAACCTTGAACCAGGGGACCAATGTCCATGTCCCATTTGAAACTGAAAGTCAACAGTGAGTAATTTTAAGCTAAAAACGTAGTTGAGTGATGTCACATAACGTAAGAGGAGGTACACTGATAGCTAAAGTTACATCAGCATCTAAATTACTTAACCAAAACCACAATCTTTTCCTAAACCTAACAGAAGTGTGTGGGTACGATGAAGGCCTGTATGCTGTAATGGTCATGTTGTCTTGGGAATGGTGACATACACTATGTCCCCTATCTTTTCTGAAACTTAATAAACCTGATATCAAATGTTATAAACATGATGGTAATACTTTATGCTGTTGGAGAGACACTCTTTTTTTTTTAGGTGAGGCAGGATATAGCCGCTAAAAAAAACAAAAAAGAAATGCCTTGGCGAGCCCCGTGTGCCGCTGGCTTCCCACCAAACACAACTTCTATTAATCAACACATTTAATTGTCTTTCAGCGTCCGTCAGACAGGATACAAACCAGCTCATGTGGAACAGAGCGCTATTATTTTCACCCCGCTGTGGGTGTTGACATGCTAGAAACACACAGACGCCTTTAATGCATGAACGTTAACGCACAGCCACACAAACATACATACATACCTGCTCGCTCTCACACACGGTCATTTGTAAAGGCAACAGGTTCTGCCACGGCACAAAGCCCCGCGGAGGCCCGTCCATTCTCTGAAGTAAAGAGTTTTCTCTCCTCAGGCAGCAGCTTGTAGTCTTAATCCAACTTGTCTGACTGAACAAATAGAGAGGCGGAGCTGGAGGAAAGCCTTTTTTCACGTACTATTTATTTTTTCAGACATGCAGAGCGAAAGATGTTGTAGCGTCCCAGTCAGACAAATGAGATCCTTGACTGATGTTGCTGTTCATATGTTTCCGTGCACTTTATTCAGCTCTTAGCGTAAGAGCTGAACAGTGAGGGAACAGAAGCCAAGAAAATAAATTACAGCTCTGTTTGAGCAAATTGACATTATATTTACTTTCCTTTTAAATACGTAATTAATTGTTAAGGCTAGTGACTATTTGCAGCACTCAGCTTTTGCCTCTCATGAACTGTGGAAGACAAATCACCCTCTCACTTGGCTTTTTGGAACATCTTGCTGGGACATAATTCCTGAGTAAAAGGAATATTTTGACAAAACCTAGTAGCTCTGACCCTTGAGCGTACAAACTGTTATCACTGTTTATCATAATAATATCTCATTTTTAAAATAGCCCTAAGCTTTATCACGCACACGCAGGGACATCAAATTCAAGAGTTTTTCAAATACTGTAAAGGTTTCGTTTTGGGGAATTCAACAAAACATTCTTATAACACGAAATGATAAATCAACTCTTGCTTGTTTTGTTCCTAATTATGGGTGTTGGCGCTCTTGTACTGTCTCAACACACATCAGTACACTCACTGTTCTTAACATTAACCCCATTTGAATAAATCACACCTGGTTTCTCATCCATTCCGAGTCCTTCGTCTTCCTGTTGGAACCTCTCCCAATGTGAACCGGGTGAAAGGCAGGGAAACACTTTTGGCAGAACACCAGTCATCAGAATGAACTCTGCAATAAGTATTTTAATATTGCACGCATGGGATTCATTTTTATCAAGTAATCAAAGACACAAAAGAAACGTGGCGCATGTGTGTCCACGCAGATGTAAATATTGGCCTTCACGGTGGTTTTCAGGGAACAAAGCATTATCACGTTTCTACAGGCAACTTCTTTCTCTCGTCACCCGTTCGCCACTTGTGTACAGTGTGCGCGCGTGTGTTTGCATGTCGATATTAAATTAAATTAACCTTTATTTACTCAGGGAAAGTTTGCATAGCTCCTTTAGCAACGCCCTGCCTCACACTCACACGTACAGCCCAGTGTGGCCACACACCAATGTAACTGCAGCTGCTTCTTTGACTCAGTTGAAGGTTCAGGCTTCATAACATTCCCAATGTTCTCCCCCTCAGAACAGAGTTAAAAGGAGTAGTGGGTGAAATCTGCCCCTACGAAGGGGGACAACCCTTCATGACCCTCAGACATCATCAGTTGTTGACGATGCCGTTTATGTAAACAGACGTGACCGGACGTTTCCAGCGTGTTGTGGCGGTTTTTATCCGGCAATCTTGGTATTATCACAATGCCATTTGCCATTTATCTGATGTAGATAGAAAAGCGTGGATGCCCACAATTCATTCACAACTTTGCGCTATCGGTCAAGTCGAATCAAAAGAACGCTGCCTCTTTACCTGGACACTAACGTTAGTGGTTATATATCTGCAACCCATGCTCCCTTAACTGAACAACAGAGAGTTTCATAACTCTCAGTTTGAAGTGTGCCTCAGAAAACCTTCTGATTGGACGACCATGTAGTGCTGACACTTCACACTCCCCAGGGAGGCAGGAAGTCAGTCACAGTTGGGTGTGCTGAGTATTCAGTCTATATAATGACGTTATTAACAACAATTCAAGAACGTTTTGCAGTATAGCAGCAGCAAACCTGAACACCAACATACTATCTGTCAAGGCAGCCTCATCTGCTAATTAAAGGTGTACTACGTAGGTCTGAGGAAGATATTTAAATCAGACTATTGACTGATTTTGTTTTTCAATGCCTAAACAAACTAAATAAACAATTCTCTTTGTTTTAATGACTACATAAACAAAATGATCTTAAAGTTCAACACAATTTATACTGTATCAGTTTTTTTTTTATATGTGGCGGACCCTGCCACCTTTCTAGCTTTAAACAGAGTATCTTGGGACCTTATTTTCCTCTGAGAACAGCTTGTTTATTCAGTTATTGGAACAAAGTTTGTCTTATTTCCTCATTAATATTGTAAATATTCAAACTCTGAGTTTGAATTTCTTCTCAAAACCTACATAGTGCCTCTTGAACAACAGCAAGGGGATGAAGAGGGAGAGAAATTCCCCAGAGGAGCATAAAAACTTTATGAATCATTCTATTCTATGTCTTATATTCTTATGTCTTATTGTAAAAAACAGTATGTGTATTTGTCCAAGTGATGTATGTATTTACTTGGATATACGACTGGGAAGCAAGATCTGATCACAAGTGACCACTTGAGATGCGTGGCCTCGGGTCAGGTGTGGACCTGCGAGCCGTTCCCCTTGTGATCCGATCACCGAGGACACAAGTTAATGCCAGAGAGAAACAGCCTCAGTGTGTTTGTCACTGTAAACAGAGACTCCAGTCTGCATCATAGTTCCTACACTAGATCAATAAACCACAGAACTGTAGAATAACTTAAGGCTTCGTCATCAAAGAATGTTTTTTTATCCCGTGGACACTTCTGTTCATATTCTCACGCTTGTCTCCTTCACATGAGCGCTTTCTATCTCTCAGGGGGTGATGCGAGGTGTAAATGGGCAAGATGGAGGGGAAGGGCTCACAACAGGGGCAAGTGGTGTACTGGGATTGGGCTCGCTCAACCTGGGCATTGAAGACGGTGTTATGATTCACTCACTCTTGGTTTGGATTGTGTTGCCAGGTCAAAGTGGGGTTCCTTGTATTCTTTCCTGTGTGTCATGTAGCGTACATATTCAACTGTTATTGGGACAAATGTCTCTTCATGGGCCAGCGGTCAAACCATTTGTGATGACTAAAAGAATGTTGATACGATATGATACGGTGAACGATGAAGATGTCACAGCAAAATTCACCCGTGCATCTTTTACCGCAGCATAGGTAGTCATACTGAATATGCATTTTTGCTGGTATAACATATTCTTGGCCTGTAGATTTTTTGGTCTACTAGTCCTCTTGTAGATCAATCAATTCAGGCGCAATCCAACCCCCCTGCAGGCAACCACCTTTGTACCACAAAGACCTGGAAAGAGAGTCCCACACAAGGCAAAACTCAAGGACACCATTCAAACAGTGGGGGAGTGTAAGGCTGAAACATCTAAAATGAGGCCACAAAAGCGTTGATTTGTGGGTTAAAAGAGTTTACATGTGAGAGACTTGGATGGATTTACATTTCCAGTAAATCCACTAATGATGGATGTTCCATTGCAGTTTATTGATTTCCCCATTAAATGCCTTTCTTAAATGCTGGTGTGACCAAACCCTAGCACTTCATTACACATAATAGGTCTGCTTAACAATGGAGCCAGAGAAGTAGTCGATTAAGTATGCAATAAAAAGTGAGATTTCGTGTCCACGTCTGTGCGTTCTCAGTGATTTAAACGCTGTCTGTGGATGTAAAGCTACATCCACAGACAGACCTAATTAAGCTCCACTCAGCAGCTTATTCATCCAAAGAGAAGTGAAGGGGCTGGTTTTCAATGGATTGGAGGTGCTTGACTCTTGAAAAATTCAACAGACTCTATTAACCTTGACCAATTCATAACACACCGCTGCATTTCTGCGCACAGGCCTTTCTTTGGGTTATAGCATTTACTTGAGATTAGAACTTAAACAAGCAGACCCAATTTAAGTTTAATTTAGTAGAATTGACGTATCAGATTTTATATCAGTTTTTAAATATTTGACTGCCATCAGCTTTGTTGAATCCTGAAAAAACAGAACTTCAGACAGCTTTACACACGTACTCATGATTCATTGTCCTCCACACCAACACTGGGTGCACATTTGCGTCGAGGTTTTGCTTCAGTGAACAGCATGTATCACCGCTAAACACCAGCGCTGTCAAACCATTACTCCTCTCCCGTACAGTCAAAGTGCATTCCTTCTCTGTGACGTGGCTCGGCCTTTTACTCAAACTGTCATTACAGGCATCTAAGTTTGACAAACGGCTTCAGGTGACACATGACATGACAAGCAGACCGGCCTTGTATGCAAATCTGCCCGAGTGGCCGCAGAGCCGATGTGCTCATTTCAGTAACTTTACAATGGCGTGCAATTTGAAAAAAAATATTTTTGTAGAACAAATGTCAAAGTTTTTCCACAAGATCCTGACGTGTGCTTGTTAATAACGACTTGAGACATACAGTACATACTGGACACTGAAATAACAGCTGCAAAACTGTAGCACATGAGCAGATTCTTATCACTTTTTACAAAGATAACACAACATTTTCAAATCAATGAATGGTTAGTTAAATATGTTAATATTTTCGAAGTAATAGTAATACTCTACCCTACCACTTACCTTGTTGTAGCTAAACATTATTCAAATCACCAGTAGGCTACTTTTAACATATAGAATTAAAAATTAAACATGCAATTCTTGAAATTGTTATCTCAGATTGTACTTTATATGCATTAACAAGTCATCAGTCTTTGAAGGGGCACCATGTAGTTTTTGAGAACACATTCAAACTCAGAATTTTAATGTTTACAATATTAATGAGGTAATAATACAAGCTAAAAAATATTGATTTTTTTCCAAAACAAGCTGTTCTCAGAGGAAAATAAGATCAGAGAACACTGTTTGAAGCCAGAAAGGTGGCAGGGTCCGCCACATATAAACAAAGTAAAACAGTATAAATGGTGTTGTCCTTTAAGGTCAGTTTGTTTATTCAGTTTATTCAGTCGTGAAAACTAAGAGTTTGCTTATTTAGTTTGTTATCCAGCCGATGAAGATCTTTCTCGACTGATTAAAATACTCCACGCTATCGCTACTTGAACCTGCACCTTCTCATCTACTGGGAGTAACCTTAAGACTTCAGATTCAGCCTGTGTTCTTTTAGCAAAAAAGTGATAAACCAAAATAACTGTACTGCAAAGACCTCCATCCAAACTGTACCGCGCTTTTCCCCGTCTCCATTGTTTTAAACACCACTTCAGACAACCGTCATACCAGTCCCACCTATTCCTGCACCAACTTGTTCAGCACAAAAGGACAGTCCCAGACTCTTTCTAACTACTTCCAAAGAACCTCTGTGACGACTGTGATCCTCTGAAAAAAAAAAAGAAAAGGCGTTACTACCAGTAAGATAATTACACAGCATGTTTTCTGCCACAGAGGGTCATTAGGACTTTGGTGAGAGCTGTATTGGAAGTAAATACGAAATTCATGGAGAAACACAATATAACCCAACACATCTACGTCATCTGACTTCTGATGAAGAAATAACTCAGAAGAACAAAATCCAGAGAATAGGTTAATGATGAGATCTTGGCCCCCAACTGATTGACAGGCTGATGATACTGTGATCAAATGAAGCCTTTCCTACACAAAGTCAGGCAACAAAAAATGTGTCGATTAAGAAAAAAAAAGAAATTCCATGCATCTCCCATTCTCATCTCTGGACTTGAGCACAGCTGACACCACAGCCTGGCCCCAGAGCAAGATTCAGTAACGAAATGACCCCTCCTTTTTTTTTCAGGTGCGTTGGTTTTTGCATATTTTGTACAGAATCATTGCCAGGCCCTTACAAAGTTCCAAATGATTCATACAAATGTTTGCAGATTTCACACAGCTATAGTTTGGGTTTGATTAATATTTGTCAAACTACAGCTACTTAATTATGTTCAGAAAAATACTGTTGACAAAGTTAGAATAAATCTGCACTGACTGTTTTTCAGAGCGGGTTAGTGGCTTGGTGCACTTCTTTTCCTTTACCTCCTCAACTTCTGTCAGTCCTCCTCCTCTGTCCTCCAGTAACCCTCCACTGCCTCACCTCCTGTCACATTTGACCACCTCCTCCTCCTCCCTCCTTTTTTTCTTCCCCTTTCCTCATGGTGCTCTTTGCTGATTTCCCCTTTTTTTCCTCCCTCACCTACTTTTTTACCTTCTCTCCCTCCATCACTCATCCCGCTCCCGTCTCTCTCCCCACATAGCCGGATGAATTATGCAGCGTTCTGCTCTGATAATCATCGTCGCCAGTCTTTCCCCTGATTTCTCTTTTCATAATGTTTCTTTCAGAAAGGAGAGAGACGGTGTAGAGGCCTTAACGGCGTAAAGGTGAAGGAAAACAAGTGTAGGCTCCTCTACATTGAGATTCTGTGTTTTATGTGCAAGTGTGTGTCTGGCTGAGGGTTAGCCTGTTAAATGTTTTAAATTTCCACTGCGAGCAACACAAACTAAATTCCAGATCCAGATGTTTTGGAAATGTTGAGACGCACACTATTCAAATAAAACCCAAACTATCTATATACTGGGCTCCATATCATTGTTTGATAATATGTGTGTGTTTTTTTCTGAAATACACATTAACCTTAAGTCAACATATTATTAGAACAGTTACATTTGTAAAAGCAAAACATCTGAACAAAAAGATTTAATTTACACAACATTGATGGTGGTCCACCCATGATTCATCTGTGCTAGCAATAACTATACTGATAGCTTATTACTGTATGCATGGTGTGCTCAATTTTATATATAAAATAATTTAATTAAATTTCTGCTCCACCTTCCTACCAGGTAAGGGGTCCTTGGCCTGAAAAACAGTGAAGTCCGCTGTTCTATTATACAATATATTTTGGAAGATACATGTATGAATGGTGAATGGACTCACATTTCTATAGCGCTTTTCCAGTCTACTGACCGCTCAAAGCCGCTTTACAGACACTTTTCAGATTCACCCATTCATACGCGCATTCATACACTGAAGGTTCCAACTGCTCATCAGGGGCAATTTGGGGTCCAGTATCTTGCTCAAGGACACTTCGGCATGCAGCTAGGAAGAGCTGGGATTTATAAGATTAGTGATGTATTACAAGTAAGTGCAAGGAAAGCAGTGTAAAGAAAACTTTACTTGAATGAAATAATGTGTAAACAGTGTAGCTGTAGAAAACATATTGGACACACAGATTATGAGAATGGCCATATTGGTCTGTCAATGGCTTTGTTGTCCTTTTCCAGTTTTTGCAGTTATTCTATAACCTAATTTTTGTATCTATTGGTAGGATCTCGCTATTAGACATTACTTATCACCAACCTACAGTGCAGTTCTGAGTTCCCTACCTGGACAGATTAACAACCATTTGCACCTTGGCTCACCTAGACCTAGCAACCCAGAAGAAGGCCATTTTTGACCAACGACCCACAAGTGGCACCAATAACTCTAAAACTCAGAGCTCACATGTGTCCTTAACGACTTTGTAAGGACACTCCCACACAGAGCCAAAAAGCCTGCAACTCCCCTCCAGCCAGTTAAAACTGAAGAAGTCTCTGGGATAAGAGGTGAAACGTCTTCAGGAAACTGAAACCAGTCCAGTTACCTGAGATACAGCACCTACATTTACCAGAACCTTCATCAACATGTTCATTGATATTGTTCAAATTAAACTTATGAGTTTGATTTTCTTCTACAAAATGACATAGAGCCCCTTTAACTACTATGAGAACAATCCACAGCATTTATTCTCAAACTTCAGCTGTAACACTGACAAAACACACACACTATTCTAATAAAGATTTATTGCTGTTACACCGACACACATTCTCTCACACTAAACACACGCTTCGCGCTAGTCCCTAAAGACCAGTAGTCTATAATCAACACCAACACTGTGTAAACACAAACGCACTCGCTGTGAGGTCTGAGTGTGTTCTGAGATGTCCAGCAGTCTGTAGGGAGGCGTCCACTCCGTCAGGGCCACGGGACATGGTCATTAGCGCACACACACACACACACACACACACACACACACACACACACACACACACACACACACACACACACACACACACACACACACACACACACACACGGCCATCACTCTCTTCCTCTGTTTATTTGACTAAATGTCTGGGAGGCACTAGAGCACATCAGCGAAGCCCTCTCCGCCTTCTCCTCCCTTGTTTTCCACCCTCCTTTTCTTCTCAGCGTGACCTCCTCTCTTCTTTGACTATTTTCACTTCCTGTTGTACCTTCCTTCGTCTCATCCTCATCACTCATTTCTCTGTCAGGTGTGTGTGCTCCGTGTGCCACAACACATCTGTCTCTGTAAAAGCACATGTGTGTGTTTGCATTAGTCCTCCTATTGGACTTTGCGTGTGCTGCCTTCATCTCTTTTTAATAGGTGCGTGTCCGTCAGTGCTGCTGTTTAATTTTCCATGGAAGGGAAAGTGGCATGTTACGCAGGATGCCGTGATAACAAACACCGTCCCATCAATTACTCTTTGTTGATAATATCAACATGACAGTGTTTGCTGTTGGTGGTCGGGATTGTTCGGCGATGAATATCTCAGCACAAACAAGGGGAAAAAAGCGTGTGGCATGCTTGGATCTCAGTCGCGTGGAATTTGCTGTGAAAACATATCTAATCCGTTCATGTAATTTAGGATGTTGTGTGTGATCTGGTCAGAGAAGACTCCGTGTTTAAGGTTATGGGGGTATCCAAACATGGCATCATCTTTCAGACTCCATGGACTGAAAATGTGGATTCCAGTCAGCCGAATACATGTCATATTTATTTTATGAGAAGGTTTAAACAAACAGAGGGACAGACAAAACAGAAAACAAGAAGGACACAAGGCCAAACAAAAGCAGGAAGAGCAGAGTGGACGCGTAATTCCCACGGGAAGCTATAGCCCGTCCCCTTCAGTGTTCATTGAAAAAATGCACCAGGATAAGTGTGTATCACTTAAGACTTTAACACAGGTGACTTGGCTTATGTGTGTCCACAGCTGTCTATACAGGGAGTGTAATGGCTAGCTTTCTCACATCCACAAAACGCGGGTGACCTGCAATCCATGGTGTCCCTGAAAGCACCAAACCAGGACTGAAGCTCTGTTTTCATGCTGCAGTCGATCTAGATTTTCTATAACTTCAGTCATAGTCAATAAGCCCTAACCACAATCTTTCCCCTTCGATGCAACGCACTGTCGTTGCCACGCACATTGCAGAAAATAAGAATTTTAAAAAGACTTCCGTAAATGCAAGAAAACAACAACTTTTCATCCATTATCATTAACATCATTGGCAGAATTATCTACAGCATACCTTTCCTACCTAATGAGTAGTGCCAATCACCCATGAATGCTTTTCCAGCTGAAGTCTACTGCTTGGTAGCATTTCTCCCATGTAACCTTTAGCAGAACGGGGATACCGCTCTCGGAAATCAGGAAGGATGTATTTGGACTGGGAAGATGCTATGAGTGTGCATACATCATTCAACCCGTCTACACTGTAGGACGAAAAAAACAAACACTTTTGTATAAAAAAAAACCCTGTATACTTGTGGACTAGGCCACAGATCAGGTAGCTCATGACAACCTCACTCCACCCTCCACTCTGGAGGGAGAGGCCTGCTCGGAAAGCACAAGTAACCCTAGCTAGTTCAATCCATAGTTCAGTGCCTAATAAATGCCTTTTTCAAGATCAATCTGCACATTTTAGGGGGGCATCTTATTGTGACCAGTCCAAAGCAGCACACCTGCAGTAATCATGCTGTTTAATCAGTATCTTGATATGCTACACCTGTCAGGTGGAAGGGTTATCTCTGTAAAGCTGAAGTACTCGCTACAATAGATTTAAACAACATTTGTGCTCAACATCTGACAGTCTTAAATCTTCAGTAGACCATTTGGAAAACAACACTTTCAAGAGAGGTAAGATTTTGTCATTATTATTATTATTATTTTTTTTATCTCACAGACTGCCTCAGTGATGAATTTTAAAATTGGTGTTGAAACTTGTAGCCACAATGAAATATAACATGTTACAGTATATTATCCTTTGCACCTGTGTAAATTTTTCTTCTATCTCTTTGCTAAATATCTTGTTAAATCAGTTTTCAATATTTTCCTATCAATATCCCTGCTTTTTTGTCTTCCTGTAAAACATAATTTGCAATCAAATAAGGGTGACAAGCTAGCTGTTGTCATTATAAAAAGCAACGTGTTTCTGTTAGCTTGTGTGTTGTAGTAGCAACAAGAACATTGTCAGGAGTTTTTAAATTGGCAAAAAGTGTTAATGCTTGGCCACAATATTCACACTTGTCCATGGTTTACTTATATAGTACTCACACATGCCAATTTTAAAAATTTTCAACTCATTGCCAGCTAATGCTGTAGATATGACAATATCAGCTTAGCTAAGCAGTTAGCATCCAACAATCCTAATATGTTAGCAGCTAACGAACATGCATCAGGTAAGTCTCAGAAGCTGATTCTGCATAGACAAAAGGGCAAACTGCGTGGTGGTGAGGCTTTCTCCTGTCTACTTTTTTTCTCCCGTCTTCCACTGTCCTCTCTGTTCCTCGCCTTTGAGACGGGGTCACTTCCAGTGCAAACTCCACTGTCAAGTCACCTCCACCCTCAGAACAGGGAAAGACAAACTTTTTTTTTAATGTCCCCTCCAAGGCATGCACAGTTGATTTCAAAAGTCAAGCAGTATTACAAACTTCCCAGTGAGCACCAATTTTGATTTGTAGGTCTGAACTATGTCTTCTCGCCCTCTTTTCAACCGACTAAAATATGTTAAAACATCCACGTGCACACAACACGAAGTTGTGTAATTCTTTTGATAATTAGTTCGTTTAAAGGTTGAAAGGGAGACAATACTGACTAATGTGAAGGTATTGCGCTTACTGCTGTTAAGTAAATGCACAGATACTTAAAGCATTACAGCTTGACTACACAAAACTATCACTCACAATAAAGTTAAAAATGAGAGCTTATCATTATTTTGGAGCCTGACTATGAAACCTCATGCAAATCTATTGGTTGAAATCCAGTATTCAAATCCTGGTGAAAAATCAAGTCAATCGCTTTGGCGGGAGGTGTCGACATGATTTATTTTGTATTCTGTAGTTGTATCAAATGTCCTGTACCAATGAAAAAATAAAGCTTCAAAACTGAAGTTAGTACCTGTATTTTGTATTGTACTTAAACCTAGTTATTTTTCCACTGATATTTTTCAGAACTAAATAATGTATATTGGCTATACTTAAAAACTTATTTTTGCATAATCATCTCTTCAACATCTGTGCCCACATCCCTCACCCTCCTCTCCATCTTTCCCAGCTCCTCCTCGTCTTCGTCACCCTCGCCTCTCCCTTTTCTTTTCTTGTCCTCTACCTCTTCCTCCTCTTTTCTCCTCTGAAACCTTCCCCCGTCTCCCTCACGCCTTTCATATTTGATGATTTCACTGCGGTCCAGGGTAATAATTACACAGTTGTCGTGTCACGTGGGGAGCCCAAGGGACCTGCTGGAGATGTGCGTTGCCATTGTGCTCATTAAAAATTTAATACATCCTTTACAGTGATGATTCTGAACGAGATGGACCTCTTGTGATGTATGACGAATGCTTAGTCATAGCGAGGAAATGAGATATGCACTATATATATATATCTATATCTATATATATATATATATATCTATATATCTATATATATATATATATATATATATATATATATATATATATGTATATTCTTCACTTTATAATGTACAGAGAAAAGTCAACCACACATGCAGTCCAGATGTGTCGATACTTGAGCTCTGACGGGATCTCTTTGCTTCCAGTTCTCTCAGGTAAGTTTTGAAGCTTATAGCCTATTTGAAATATTTGAGTCAGTCACTTTTATCAAGTTCATATGTGAATTGTACATCTTAAGATGGATGGGTTAAAAAAAGGGAAGAATGAATTTGCTGCGAGTTTCAATATTGGCAGTGTTTAACTTTTTAAAAATGCAGCCGTCTGTGTCAGTGCTATTGTCACACATTGGGCACAGGGACGACTAGATGCATTAAAGTAAACCAGGTAACTTTTAAAGTAATGACTCATCTGACAAATGCACTGGAAGCCTTTTTGTTCCAACCCGTACCAGCTGTGTCAGTGTTCAAACATTTGTCACACAGCGTAGTGGTGCCAAACTGCCTTCAAGAATCACTCTGAGCCTGGTTTAATTTCGGAAGGATCAACAAAGGACCAGTAGCTGCACCTTTATTTTTGCCAACTACCCCATTTTCCTTCCGTGTATCCTCTTCTGGGGAGGCACAGCGGGCGATAGGGCCCAGTTCAACTGGATTTGGTCTCCTTCTATGAGAGTGAACACAGCTGGACACCAAACTTGGACTGTAGACAACCTCCAAGGACGACTAAGGTCAATTTCACAACAGGGGTTACAGTACAGAGGTGATTTACATTGGCTGTGACTGAGACCATGACTCTGGGGAGGAGAAGACACGGCAGGCAGTGGTGTTCGGTTAAAACACACAAACTTAAATTCAGATGGGTTACAGTTGTATTTAATTCTGTATTGTTAAGAAATCAGAAGTATTTCATTTCTTGACTAATTATGTGAGTTTTATTTGTTTATTTAATACACTAAAAGATGGCTTATAAGCACAAATTGCTCCTGTAGTCCAAAAAGTTCTACCAGACAATAATAAGCCTAATTAGTCTCTCAAAGTTTTTCTATGCAAAAAACCTTAACAGCTGTGACAACCAGCCGTGAATTGAATTGTTCACATACTAGCTTACTGACTCCTGACCCTGTCACATCCCCATACTGGTGCATACTGCTCCTACCGTTTACGTGCACGTTGAATCTTGTGTAGTGTTAATTTCCGAGGATATGCGCAACGGACGTTTCAAGCCAATGTAAGATACATGAGCCTAGAAAAACAAAGCACGCACCATAGAGTTCAGCGGTGCACACAGAATTCCGCAGACTTTGCAAGTTGAATCGGAACAGACGCTGTCCACGTTGATAGTTACCTGTTGGCCCGGTGTGTTTCAGGCTTTAAATAACACTATAGCTTGGTTATCTGATTGGTCATCCGTTATGCGTTATTTGAAATTTCTGTCTGGCTGAGGATTGGTTAACTTAACGTGCTGCTACTCTCTTTCACTCACTGAACACGATCAGCCCAGAGAGAGCAACAACAACACAAGTTATTGCAAATTCTTTGCAAGAAAGTAGTCTTAAAGCTGCTGTTAGTAATATTTTCATCAAAATAAGTGGAAATAGTGCTTCATTCAAACAGTAATCACTGTTGTATAGTGTTTGGTCAGTAACCCATGTTGCTCCTCCCCCTGCTCATGCAGTTAAAGAGAAAAAAGATATTTTCTCTTTAACTGCATGAGCAGGGGGAGGAGCAACAATTCTAGTATCCCTGCCCACTTTGTCCAATCAGGACAGAGAACTCCATAAAGGGCAGTCCTGTCTGGTCATGAACAAGCAGGAAGCAGGATCCTCTTGTTTGCTGCTATGGCTGGCGATGACCACTGCACATTCATGTGATGATGTAAAGAGGAGGGAGGGGATTACTAACTACAAAAAGGAGAGGAAGTTAGCCGCCCAGAAAGTCACTAGATTTGTCAGAATGGTGCTTATTTGGGGAAAAAAGAAAAAGTCTCTAAAGGGGGAAGAACGTCACCAAATCTAGCGATAAAGTTGCAAAGTTGGGAACACCGAGCTCCAACTTTTCAATATAGCATGGTATTTGCTAAAGCTTCAAATGTAAATGAGCCCAGCTGGCAAATAACTTGCTTTTGTTGTGCCGCTGAACTCTGAATATTTGTTGAAGGGGAAACATTGAACTACAAGCAGTTATAAAGGTCGTAAAATAAGCTGAAGGCAGAAAGATGAGGTCATGTGGAAAACAACAGGTTTTTGCTTGAGGCTCTTTTTTGTCTTGTGGTGCTGGACTGGGACCTCTAGGAAATAATTTTATGATGAATCCTTTAATTAACGCTTCTTGCTTTCTCATTCACTGTTGCTAGCCCCTCAAAATCCATATGTGTCCAATAAAACATTGCAGCACACCTGCTTTTCCCAGATGCTACATTTCAGATACTTTCTTTTGCCTCAGTGGTGCAGCCACTATTTCTATACTCTTTGATTCTCCTCTCAGAAATTTGAGCCTCTGAACAGGACGGCCTAAAAAAAATCCCATACTGCTTGATTCCAAACAGGCAATTCTCAGTGGTACCACTTTTTTTCCATTTCACTAGTGCAAAACCAGTGTGGTCTTCTAGTAAATAAAGTCGAATGCATTTTGACTATTTACAGCATTTTTTAAAAGGGCCACAAACCTTAAGTGAGTATCCATAAATGTTTAGAATTAAAAGCACAGGTGGCTTTGATTAACTTGGGACAACTATTGTGTTCTAAGAGTTCGAAAATGTCAAAGCTTTACTTCAAGATTTTCGCGCTGTAAACACATTTTCAAAAGTGCCCAGACTTTAAACGGGTAACCAGCATTGTTGTTGTATGTTTCTTTACATTATCAGCTGTTGATCAGTGGAATATCCAGGTGAGGAGATGTGTTTTGCATCACCTACAAGCTTTTGCATATTCATATAAATCCACACTTGAGGACCTTGAGATACAAACCAAACAGAGACCTCATCAAAACATGGTGCCACTAGTGGTCAAAAACTCCACATGGTCTCTCTAGCATTATGAAAGGGGATTTCCTCGCCCCGAGTTAAGACTGTGTACAAATCTGCCTTTATGGTTGCAGTTTTTCAGGCTTTAACTTCATAATGACACTTCACTTTTCATAAACATTGTCTAAATCCAATCACAACTATTTGATTGGTAGGGCTGTAACATCCACATACCCTGCCTTCCACTTTGGTTGGATTTTAATAAGCACCCACCTGTCCAATTATAAGTCAGGTCAGGTCTTGTCTGTGCGTATTGGCCAATGAGAAAGCATCCACAGCTTTACCAGATGTGCTGTTGAGATTGACAAGAGATGGAGGAAAAAGACCAGATGTGCAGCTGACAGAGCGCTGCCACGTCGGTTTCAATTCATGTCAAAATCAGATCACAGAAACAGAGGAGTTTGTCTCAAAGAACACATACGCTAAGAATGCACATTTGGTCAAGATTAATAGAAGTTCATGATCATGGTTCATTTTGATCTTAGCTACAAAACTGCTACTGTGATTGTCCCTGCTCCAGATGGAGTCTCCAGACCTTGTTGTTGAAAACCCAATTCTCAACATAATGAGGGTCTGCAACAATTTTGGAAGACTGGGCTGTGTGTTCCTGATGGCTGAACCAATTGGATGGGTTAGGGTTAGGGTTAGAATGAAAACATGTAAGTCATGTTTAGAGTGTAAGCTAGTCAACTTCTTCAGTTTTGGTGAGGGTGGCTGAGCTTGAGCAATGGAAATGGGACAAAATGTATGTTTGTTTGAATGATGGATCATTACAAATACACTGTTTTTAAAGCCCTCTAGAATTCAATTGAACAGAAAGGTGCCTGATTTCCATTTCTAATTTTGTAAAACCCTAATAAGAGCTCAGGACTCCGCTATGGCTGCGAGATGTGACAGTCCCTGTAAGTTCTCTACACATGAATAAGTGTGAATGGGGACAGGATTATAGCTCCTTTGAGCAAGGCACTGAACCTCGGAATGCTGTATTAGAGCAAAAAACTGTCAGCTGATGAAGTCTTACTGCACTCAAATAATTGAAATGTTCTGCACTAGTCAAGTGATTCCACACAACTGCACTGATTGATTAAAAAAGATTGTAGACTGATCAGTCACAAAACAGAGGTTATACTAAACATATTTCATTCATCTTTTTTTCAGCCCAATTGCTTACACGCAACTTTTAACAAGCCAAGCTGGTGTGGCTGTGGATCCATTCAGTAAATGAGGACCTTGTTGCTGTGAGGCATCAACACATGCTTTGTACTTGTAACTCGTGTTTCAACTTCTTAATTTGTCCTTTCAAATATCTATTTGTGTTAAAGATGGTGATTACAAAATGAACACATAAAGGCTCTTCAAGAAAGTTGAAGAGGCCCCAAAACAGTGGATGTTGGCTGATTTTTCGAGACAGCGGAGACTCACAGGGACTTCCCGTCAACAGGAAGCTGCGGCAGGAGAGTGGTGAGTTGTGTTCACTTTACAATAGAAATCCGGCTAAGCTAGCATACGTATGATGCCTCGAACTATGTGCTGCGACCCTATTCATACTGTTGCTGAAGTTAGGTGCTGTTCTGAGCATTATTTGTGGCTTTTTGATGGCGGTTTCTTGCTGGAGGTATATACAGAAATGTATTACATGCGTTCATTTCTGAGGGGGGTCTTACTCTGTGTAAAGGTGTGTTAGGCCATGGATTAAATTTACACCGGAATATCCCTTTAAGGTCAACAAGAAGAGAGTTTGTTTAGCCATGAGAATGAGTCAATAGAGATTTGTTTCACTTCGATTAAAAACATTTTCATCTTCCTTCCTCATCATCATCTTCCTTTGTCAGGAAGGTGACTGACTCCCACTGTGTCTGCAGAAACTTTACTGTTTGTTATACATCTTTTTGTTGCTCACTCCCATATCCTTGATATAGAGGGATTTTAATGCATGTGTCAAAAGCATTAACTAATTAGAACAAATTGTTTAACTAATGTTTGTGTTTTATTTGTTTACAATAACAAAATATTTGAATATAGGGCTGTTTGACTTCAGTCTTGGGGAACCTGTTTCATGTCAGCCAGCACTACATGAAAATGCAAGGTTGCATTAGTCTCTCTCTCTCTCTCTCTCTCTCTCTCTCTCTCTCTCTCTCTCTCTCTCACACACACACACACACACACACACACACACGCCCACGCACACAAGCTCCTAATTCGGTGTCCTAATTCATGTCAGCAGGCTTGCTCCGCTGACAGACAGTGGCAGCATGCATGCAGGTCTTTGCAGCAACATGCGCCAAGAGCCATCTGTCCTGTAACAGAAAGAGCGGCGTAGATTATGTTGTCGAGAGAGAGAGAGAGAGAGAGAGAGAGAGAGAGAGAGAGAGAGAGAGAGAGAGAGAGAGAGAGAGCTTTACGCACACCCTGATCCTCTCCACACAGAACCAGTGTGGCGCACAGACCGGCGGCAGCACTCAGAAAGTGGGAAGTTTTCGTTGCCAAAGGATTCTGTCTTAAAATTAATCACCTTCATGTCGACTCTGTTGGATATTAACCTGCCGATGCTATGGTTACCTTTATTACGGTAGGGGCTGCTTCATTTCATTTAACTTGGCGCTTCATGGAGCGTTTTTGTCGCTGAACAACTCTGGTTCTTTGGAAATCTGACAGGAGAGAAGTGACAGAGACCGACCCAAAGTGTTCATCGGACTTTTAAAAGATGGCAAAGACTCACAAAGTTGTACTTCAGGTGAATAAATAGTGTGATGCAGCCTTGGAGCTGCTGGTGTCACAAGTAAAGCATGAATAGCTTTTAAAAGTTTCCAATTTTGGCACCGCAGAGGCGTCTAAATTGATTTTGAGTGCTCCCGATTAAATATTTACTTTTTATATAACAGAGGACTGGCATGATACGTTCGGGGACTTGTTTCCTCCTATAAGCCGGAGCTTTGGCAGGTAAAACTACAAAGTAGAATGCGAGCCGCAACGCGCCGTGCGCTGCCTGGAGGCAAAGCAACGCCGACAGACTCAATTCTCCTACCCGTCCCGCTCGCTCTGTCCACAGGTACACAGAAGGGTTGGGTCTCTCCGCAGCTCGCTTACGCACACAAACACCAGAGACTTCTGCTGTTCTCACATGCACTCGAAAGTTTTGCTCTTTCCAAAGGTGTGTGCGGCGTGTTTGGAGGGCGCGGAGGTGGCTGAGTGCGCACGGGGACCGGTTCAGATGTGGTTCAGCTCGTACCTTTGGATTACCGACGCTCTAATTGCGCCTCGGCTCGCTGTTTAGTGGAAGTGAAAGCCGATATGTCACAGTTGATTCCCAGCAGGAAGGCGGACTGTGCCCTGAATGTTTCTTTTTCCCTCCCTGCGCGTTTCCTGCGTCCTGTACATGCGTGCATATTTGTTTGTGTATGCATGTAAACTATAGCCTGCGTGCGCACGAGGTGGAGCGAGCCAGCGGTGCGCGCAGAGGGCCTCCCCAACGTCTCCTGTGCTCCTAAATCTTCCTTTTTGGGATAAATAATTTAGAACATATGAGTTTGCATGTGCCAGGAACATTTACACAAGATTGTGTTGATTATAAAACTGTAAAAAGTGAAAGATTTCTCCACTTGTTTAGGGGAAAACAACTTTTATGATAGATTAGGCCAAAAAAGAAGTCAAAAATCAACATCTTCTTCACTTTGTTGAGCTGCAGTTCTGTGCAGAGTTGGGGTTAATATATGTTCTGCATTATTGTCGACATCGCATCTCTCCTTATCTTCCACCTCAAACACCAGAATTTGAATGACAGGAGCTGCTGATGTGATTACAGCCAAATAGCCCAGTAACCCAAAAATACTGTGTGCGTGCCTGTGCCTGTGTCCCCAGTCTGATCACATAACAAAACATGGAAGCAATTGTGCATAATGGCCCTAACAGTGCAGCGGAGCTGACATGACATGTGGTCAGGGGCGGCTTTGCGTAATGGCGCTCATCAGTGGGCGTCTCGAGCCTCTGGTGGATGCTTTCCTGCTGCTGTGGGAGCCCACTCGCGTGCACGCGCAGCAGAGGCCAATGGAGCAGCTGTTGCAGGCGGCGGCGGATTTGACGCAGAGCCCCTCCTGATATGCAGGCACACAGCAGGATGAGGAAATTAGGACGCAAGGAAAGGAGGCGAGGGACAGGGGCCGGTTTAGGTCTTTAACTCCCTTTATGGGCGCTTGTGTCAAAAAATGGCCTCCAAGGCAACCTTGAGACGAGCGCTCTACTCCAGCTGCGAGCTGTTGTGTGCATGTACTCCTGCAGCTGCAGCGACTCGGTTTAACAATGTGCATTTTGTGTTTTTACTGCGGGACAAAAGAGGAAAAATTAGGAGTGAGGGGTGTGAACAGATCAGAGGCTGGGCTCATGGGAAGAACATAAAATAGATAAAGGGTAGAAAGGGGCCAAAATGGCTCCCAGGTGGCTGATAATGTTACCATGGAGAGTTCCTGTTGTCCCCTTTTGACTCTGCATTCCAACCTTTTTGTGCTTTTGTGTATCTAACTCCCCCTCCTCTCTCCGCTTCACTCTCCCCTTCCTGTACCACTTTCGTTTGTTGCCCCAATTTCTGTTATTTATGTCGCTGCACTTGTCGAGCAACATCAGATGACAGAAACAAAGTTCGCCTCAAGGCCTGTGACACAGTTTGAACTCTATAGTTGCTGGTTTCAATTCCAAAACAATGAAACTGTGAGGACAAGATGACACTATTGAGGTACCAATGAGAAAGAACGAGTGCCGAGACAGAATACAAAATGTGTATTAAACAACGTATCCTAAGACGTCTGATTCATTTTCATTCACTCTGGCAATTAACCGCTGCAGTGTTTGGTGTTGTGCAATATCTGTGGTTGGAAGTGTGCAGGCGTAAAACATGTCTTCCTGTCATACGGGGATTAACTTTCCTTGTTAATTTGAGGTCTAAACAAACAGAGACGAAGACATGTGAGGAAACTTTCCCTCTCACTGTTTCACTTGGTCCCCGATGACTTCTCCCTGGATTACAGCGTCAGCCCGACACTTAAGGAGGAAGAGGCAGCCTGCCTGGATTGTTGGTGTTATCCCATCACAGATGTTTCATTCATTTGGGTTCATGACACCTCCAGAGGGGATCGGCAGAGGGAAGTTCCAGTGTCCTCTCCTGTTTTTTTGGAAATCTGTTAACTCAATATGTGATGTTTTACGTTTCCTCCCCGTGTTGTGTCATCACGTGTAGCTCAGTTTGCACTTGCACTTAAAATCTTCAGCCAAAACGGTAAAACCATTATATCACTGATAAGGAGACAGCATGACTCTTCTTCTCTTAGCTAAGTGAGGAATAGATTTCTAGGTTGGACAAAATGTTAAAATAAATAATAAGAAGAAAGAAAGAAAGAAAGAAAGAAAGAAAGAAAGAAAGAAAGAAAGAAAGAAAGAAAGAAACAGTTGTAACCTGAACCTGTTGGACCAATTTCACTCAATGACAAGGAGAGGGTAGGATTTTTTTCAATTTTGAGGGATCATTCAGTCACTCTCCCTTCACAAAACATTTAATTTTTCCAAGAAAACAGATGCTTGAAAAGAGGGACTGGGGACTGGCTTAGATTGAGGACAGGACACTTGTTTTCCCCAAATAAAGTTCTGTTTTACATGAATAAACTCTAACTCAAACAAACCTGAACCCAGAGCCCCATCAAGGGTTAATATAACTCTTAAATCTCTTAAAGTCAGCCATGAGGGTTAACCAGACGCTTCTTGCAAAAAACAAACAAACACTTCTTCAGAATGTGAGCATGGCAGAGTGACACAGGAAGTCAGTCGATTAAAGGAACTTGTACAATACAACAGGTGTTTTCTTCTGGCACGTGGCCCACCATTTAATTTTAGTTTTTGCCCTCTCTGCACCCCTGCTCTAAATTGTTAAGATGTATGCATGCATAAGAGTTGGGGAACGAAATCCACAGTCCCCCTTCAGGGCAACAACGTGTTTCAAAGTTTATTTGAACGAACCATGATGATGTTTCTTGGATCAGGTGGATATCTTCAAAAGTTTGTCTTTTTAGTACAGATTTCTATCCAGTGTTTCTGCTGGACAGTGTTTCTGCTGAGTTGTCAGTGAAGGGATCTTAACGTGAAGACATTGTTTTGTACTGAAATGTCTTTGGAAGATAATCACCAACTTGTGAATGTGTGGCGTCTGTCCCCCCAGAACCGATCTCTTAACGGCCTGTACGAACACATGAAGGATTACAGCAAGTAAAATGTGTTTCAATGCATATAGGCTACAGACTGTTGAATGTGAACCAGACCTTTCAGACCAGACTGCCTTGGCCTGGGGATCATCTGATTTTGGTGTTGATTCAGATCTAAATTCATTTCAGCCACTTTTATTTTCTAACCACACAGCCAGTCATTCAGCACTCAAATCGATCTAACTTTGCATGTTCCTGTCATCCAGTCAATTGCTTTACATCTGGAGTTTTTTTTTTTTTTTTTCCAGAGAAATGTAATTCACATTGCTCATACACTAATGCACATTGTTCACCAAGATGCAGCTTTGCATGTCCATCTGTATGAAAAGCGTTTAAAACGGAAACACTGCAAGAGGAAATGCCTGTCGGTGACGGTAAATTAACCGTCAGATCCAATCTCAGCTGTCAGTGACTTCAGGGATCCCCGAGGCCCACCCATCTCCGCCCGCCACTCCTCTGCAACTCTAAAAGCACTTAGCAGACATTTACTGCAGGTTGCTTCTGCTCCTCAAGACACTGAAGGGGTTTGTAATTAAAGTCAAGTGAAGCTCAAGTACGCCTCGATTAGATTCCTGTCCAATGTGGTGTTTGCAACGAGTGGGGTCAAGCACCTGAAGGGTTTGCACGGCCTTTTTTTCAAGCAGGTCGGTGAACGTGAGTGGCGTCACGTCACAAGATTTCTGGGTGCCGAAGTTCTTTAAATCTAAACGTGCATCTGAACTACAAACCTAAATAGTGCAGAGATTCTGCAAAGTGATGTGAGTAAACTGCAGGTCTGAGAAGCGTCATTCCAGAGAGATGAGAGAGGCGAAGGCTGTTGGTGAGTTCAGCTTGTGTTTAGGACAAAGAGGGTTTTTTTTTTTTCCACACTCGCCTTCCTTCCCCTGTGCGGATCAAGCTGTTGTGCTCATTCTATATGCTCGCAGCTTCGCGGCCTGGCCCGAGATGGTTTACACATTTAGCCGAGTGTTTACACGGCGCACATTCTTATGGCTAGTTAGAGCAAAACATACTGTAAGGATCTGGATCAGGCAGCTTTCTCTGCTCTCTGGAGCAGAAACAGGCCCGGCGCTGAGGAGAGGAGTCGTGTGCGGAAACATCAGGATGCTCATTTAGGGGATTCATTCCTTTAACCTGTAACCTAAACTGCCTACCTTCATGTAAACAGCCCTAAATCTTAGCTGAGACCTCAGCGCAGCTCCAACCAAACTAAAGTTTCATCGACTTTCCCACAATTCCCCGAGGCAGAGCAGATAGGGATCATGTGGTTTTCAAGGTGAAGCCCGGCCTTCCCAGCAGCTCAGTCATATGACGGTTCAGCCCACCTCTTTCTGTCCGTTCTGACCCGGTAATCTGCCCCTCTGTCTCAACGATTTGCTTTATCTCCCTCACACTCACTGTCTGGATCTTTATGTCCTTCTGTTGTTCCCCTCTCTTTACGTCCCCCTCTTCATCTGGGACTCTCCACCGCCCCCACCCAGCCTGCTCTTCCATTCCACCCTCTCCGTTTCCTCTTTAGCGAGGTAGACTCAGTGACCTCCTGATAGCGTCCTGATCCCGATACGGCTGATCACTGATAGGCTTGTACAGGAATCTATCCCAGTCGACCCTATCTCTCACTTACTTATAAGCCTCTATGGATTTATGTGTTTCATGCAGATTATAACCTAGCAATTGATCCATGGAAGCATGTAGATGTTTTTTTATACCCACGTTATCCTACACATCAAGCCTAGGTTTTAGTCTAGATACGATTTTGCTGGATCATATTTAAAGTTCCCATATTATGATCATTTTAAGGTTCATACTTTGATTTTGGGCATCTTCTACAAAATGATTAAATGCTTTACTGTTCATAAAACACGTTATGTTCTTTTCCTGGCAATTGCTGCAGCTTCGCTATTCACCCTCGTAGTGTCCCCCTCCCGGAAAGCTCGGCCTGCTCAGATTAGTCGATTCTAACAGGCCTGAGACCTTCTGCATGAGCTCTGTCGGTGTTTCTGCAACCACTGCCATGCTGGTGGCATTGCTGTGGGTGGGGATTGTATAGTTGTGACATCACAACCTCACGGAAGTTCTGACGGCCCGTTTGAAGGCACGGCGCCTGAATACCACCTGTGTGCGCCTCTCAGTTGATTAAACATTTTTTCACATTTTTATACAGCACATAGGCCTGCTTAATAATCAGAAAAGACACGGGAATGTCACTTTCTATAATGTTGGACCTTTAAACCTATCAGAATACAGAGAATTAGACTTTGCTTCTTCTCTATCCACCGTCCTCCGGGCTGACAATTTCTAGTTTATTCCTCTTTGTGCAGAAATTTGTGGTCAATACAGTTAATTTGTTCAAAGGCATCTCGCTAGGTTGGTTCTGATTGTCATCCCTGTGGGCTCGTTTCTATCTGTATGTAACAGTTTTTGTCTTTTGCCTAACTTATTTAAATCCAGTTTCCCATAAAATGCATTAATAGAAGCTGGAGGGCTGTTAGCATGTTAACTGTGCCAATGCCAGTGTTGGAGGAAGTATTCAAAAGTACAAGAAGCAATGCTTTACATTACAAATAAATGTCCCGCAGGCAGTGAGACAGAGTGAGTCTCTTTGGTGGTAACAACGCATAGAAACATCACAAGGGGCCTCGACCAGGCACTGTGTTATTGTTAGGGGCAGAAGTCATATTCATTATTATATGTTGAACTATAATATTTACCAGTGCAGTGTATTTTGCAAGGACACATGCTCTTCATCTGAAAAGTTACGACGATTCAATTTGGCCCTCTTGATGTTTCTAGCAGAAAAAAAGTGAGTTATCGTATTAATGATAAATGAAATATATATATATATATATATATATACACATACATACATATATATACACATACATACATATATATACATACATATATATACATACATATATATATATATATATATATATATATATATATATATATATATACATATACATATATATATATATATATATATATATATATATATATATATATATATATATATATATATATATATATATATACATACATACATACATACATACATACATACATACATACATACATACATACATACATATATATATATATATGTAAAATGCTCTTTTTTCATAATCTTAGCAAGGGTCAATTGAGTAAATTTAGGGAAACGTTTGGCCACCATCAGCGTTTAGATTGGTTCCCTATAAACTGGGCACAAATTCTCTCAGGAACATGAAGCCTGATGGCTGGCTCCAGCTCTATCTGCTTTCACAGCTTAATGAATAATTAAAGTCATGCTTTGTGCTGTGCTGTTGGCTGTTGCTCCTCTAAGGAAAACAAAAAAAAGCGATCAGTTTGTCTTTGCCACAGCGACGCCAACAATAATACCCCATGGAAACACGAGGGAGGGTGAAGTTGTCTGTTCCCACTTTTAGTACAGCACATGTGCCTGACATCACTGATCTGTACTCACAGCAGGGAGTTCAGCTTCCGAGCTGCATCTGACAAAGAAGTGAGAAATGTGCTGCTTAGCCAGTCAGATGAGTGTCGAAAAAAGTTGTGCAGATTAAATTTGGTAGACGAGTCAAATTCCACTGGGTCATATTGAGTGATTATATCTGATTAACCTCTGGGGCGTGTTGCCATTGTTTCCTAATTATGACTATGAAAGTTAAAGTTAAACGTACTTCACACTCGTCAGTGTCAGTGGAGTTGATCAAAATAAATAATTAATGGAAATAAAAGGCAGTATAAATTGGAGAGACATGGCTGCAGTGTGGCTTACTGCTTTTCTGTAATATCACCACTGTATAAAAGCTGGAAAAAGCCCCTTCTTGTTACGGGACTCTAGTGTCCTCTGTTCAGTGTTTACACAGATGATTCATTCACAGGAATTTAAAGTACCTCTAACAGCCCTAAAGTGTCTCAGATGGTTTACGTGAAAATCTGGTATGATCACAGCTCAAACACTTGGAGGCGGCCATCTTCGTTTTTTAGTGAGATGCCTATAGGTGACATCTGCGTGGACTGATACATCAGGTTGGTGGCCACCTTTGATATTTGAGCTGACAGATGTTCAGATGGCCTCAGGGTGAAACCTGCTGCTTCGAGTCACCACACACACACACACACACACACACACACACACACACACACACACACACACACACACACACACACACACACAAACCCAATCCTTACCTGTCCCCACATTTGTTAAACTCTATGTCAAACATGAGACTAATCCCGACTTTAATTTTTACTCTAAAGGCAAAATCCCTAAACTCACCCTGAACTTGGCTGTTGAGGAAGTGAGCACTGGACTGAAATGTCATGAAAACCATGTATCTTCAACATGTTACCTTTTCATTAGCTCAGAAATTCAAATCGCCATGGAGACACGTGGCTCTCATTGAACAGTACATTTTTCCTATGTTTACCCACAAGGTGAAATTCTTGCATGAAATTCGCTTGAGATAGGTAATCGCAGTCAAATGGCTTTATTGGCTTGACTATGATCAGATACAGTACTGCCAAAGCACTTTACTAATGTCCGTAGTCATAATGTGTAATCCGTCACAGATAATGCACTTGATAGCCCGGATTGATTTTGAAAAGTGTGCTGGAGGGGTGTGTTCATGCAGTGGTCGGAGGCTCTGACACCTGAGACTTTGAAGTTGTGTGCCTGTGTGGGCGTGGTGGATGAGCAGCAGACAGACGTTGCTGCTGGGTATTATTTCCTTTAAATGTGGTTTTCCAAGTGCTGTATGTCCTCCAGGTGCCATCAGCCCAGTGTTCCCAGGATCTGTGTCTAGTTGTGTTTATGCTTAAAGTAAGGGGTTAACAGGAGTCCTGCTGTAGATACCTATAGAATAGATTTTGATTTTGAATTAAGTGTCAAATTTCACACATTGTTTTTATCGCTGGAACTGTTTCACTTAAAGGAAAGGTTCCCTCAAAAATGAAAATTCAGTCATCATCTACTCACTCTCATGCTGATGGAAAGTCAGGTGAAAACAGCGTTGCAGCATTCTCCTAAACAAATGAAGTAGATGGGGATTTGTTTTTAAGCATAAAAAATTTGCTCCATACAGCTCACCTGGCGTAATCCAAGTGTCTGGAATCTTTGAGATCCCAAACTGATTTGAAAAGACAATTTTTAAAATGCACCCACTTCACACGGTATGCACGCTCAGAACAGTCTGGCATCTTAGGGCTTCCATAGAATTGGTATACGGACATCTACTCTCCATCTACTTCAGTTGTTTAGGAGGAATTCTGCAAGCCTGTTTTGTAGATAATGACTATATTTTCATTTTTATGGTGAACTTATCCATTAAACTTTGTGATACAGAGATGTGGTGGGCCTCACACAAACCTAGAGTACTGAAGTTATATCCAGCTGACGTCTGTTTGGCCTGATTTCATTACTGAGTAATGCACTATGGCCTTGGCAATTGTGATACTCATGAGAATTTGCAGTTTAAGCAATGGACCATAAACTTTGCCAAGATGGGGTTTTGCACAATTACAGCATTGGTTTTCTTGCATGGTGATTAATGATGTTCCTGCCTAATCTGCAGCCTTCTTCAAAACATCTGCCAAACTAACCATAAAACAACTCAAGTCAACTTGAAGGCCTATTTTCACACATTTCTGGACTTTTACTGTATGTGACTGCATTGAAACATGGATAGACTGAGGACCGAACGCAGGATAGACGGAGGATTAAAACACAAAACAGAGACTAACTTCAGAAATATTTGGGCTTCATCACTACTGAACAGCACGACCTGTCGCCACAGTGTGTGTGGAAGGACAGTCGAGGTTGGTTTGTTTACATCTAATTAGCATTGCAAAGCACAATTGGGAAAGTAGAGATAAGATGTTGGAAGAAGGGGGACCTTTTTGTTTTCGTTTTACTGGAAGTCCAACTGAACAGAGCTGTTAACATCATGCAGAGGCAAATGAAGGCTTCCTGACAAATTCAAACAGCGGCACTCATTCAAATGTTGGAATACAGTAAACAATAGTGATTTGCCATGTGTGGTGAGCTCTGGACAGATAACGTGACGCTGAGTCATATAGCTCTTTCCTGTGAATGTCAGTACTTTCCCATCTCTGACATCCATCAAGATTTATGGCAGCGCAATTCTATTTTGTTATTGAGTACAGGCCCAGACAACCTTCAATAACTGATAATTAAAGGAAACTAGTTGCACTTTGGATGCTATTCCAAACAAAATACTGGTTGGCAGCTGCTGTCTCGCCTCCAGATTATTGCCTACTTACTACTGCTGGCAAGGAGCTTCATGTCACATGCACAGATAACCTCTGTGATAGACACACAGACCTAAATGTGTGGAACTTGGTAGCACGGAAATATGTTCTTCAAATGTTGGGGAGTGTAGAGGTTATCTGATATTTTAACACATTTCTAAATATAGATTTGAAAGACAATAATACACTTTATTAATATTGCACCTTTAAAAACAGAGTTTACAAAGTGCTTTGACAAACAAGCAAAAGAAGGAAACACAAAACACTCAATACTCAAGCAAACACAAGGAAGCCGAGTCTAAGGTGAAAAATTTAAGAACACAAAAAGTCAATAACATTAACTACAAGCTGAAGACAGAATCACATCAAAGTAATTAAGAACACATAAAAAGATTGTGGGCAGAAAATAAGACCTCAAAAGGGAGGAATCGAAAAAACATGATAACTAGAGCAGTAAAAGATGGAAGGATGAAAAATCAGTTTAAAAAGGGTGACTTCACATAAAAGCAAGTTTATAAAAGTGAGTTTTAGAAGTGATTTAAAAAATGTTACTGATTCTGAGAGCCTTATCTCCTCAGCTAGTTTGTTCCAATGACCAGAAGGGCCCCACCCGAGGATCTAAGGCTACAAATAGGCTCATACTGGGTCAACATTTCTGCTTTGTAACTTGGGGCAAAGACCCAGATAAGCTTTAAAAGTAATCAGCAAAATATAACTGGATTATTGACCAAAAAATGCAAATAGCAAAGAAAATATGAAGTGGTATCCCTTTTTTTCTGGTTCAACATCTGGACGCTGACAACGCTGGTTGGCTTTGGCAACATAGTCTCCTGCGCCATTTTACTTTTTTTGCGAATAATGCAAATTTTGCATATTGATGTCATTTGGTTTCCCTATTTGCATTAGCATGGGCAATTTCAGGTATATCCACAACTTTGCATGGAGAAAAATTCTCCTTGCTTTTTGTCCGAACACGCTCTAAGATTCAACAGCCGTGTTTGGGGCTAGCTGAGTCCGTACGTAAACTAAAAGCTGACATCCTCATGCTAACATGCTCACAATGATAATGCTAGCATGTTCATTTGTACTAAACACGAACATGATAAACATTCTTTGGCTGGCATAGATTTTTATCATTTTAGTTTAGCATGTTTGCATTGTAACATTTGCAAATTAGCACTCAACAACAAATTACAGCTGGGGCTGTAAACTTACAGAAATCCATCCCATAATATTTAAGACAATTCATAAAAAGCCCAAACTTTCAAAGTCACAGTGACGCTCGAGGAAAGGTCGAGGGACCACCGAACGAGGGTCTATAACACATTTCTTGGCAACCCATTCAGTTTGTGTCAAGATATTTCACTTAACCACAGATGTCAAACTCATGGTGGTGCGACATGAAACGGTTAGAAGATCAGCAATTTAGGATGTCTGTACAAAATGTATTAGAAATCCATTCAATAACCCTCAAGATATTTTAGTCTGGGCCAAAGTCCAGATACACACTGCCATCTCTAGAACCAGAAGCATCACTAAAAAGCATAGTTTGTCCATACAGACTTTGACAATCTTCATCACACCATTCATGCGACTCCGAGCTTCATATGAACAGAAATAAAACTGCACTGTGTATTCCACTTGGGACATCTTGGCTATGTGTGGTTAAGTGACACAGCATGACACTAGTCAGACATAGTTAAATCTGAACTAAGCGAATCTAAATTCAGCTGGGAGCAGATTTATTATAGTTCTAGCCACTTGGCTGAGAAGTGTTGGCGCAGAAGAGGGGACGGATGACAAAAAGAGAGATGTACAGTGTAATATCTTGATTGGTTTTTGGACAGACTTCTCATGGAATCTTCCGAACGCTTGTAAACAAAATAGTTTGAGACGAAATGAATGTGATTTTGTTCGTTATAATTACTCCTGCTCTTTTAAATTCATCTTGCAGTTAGTCATCCTGGTGTGACTGGAGCTGTGATGAGTCCTGGTATGACCAGATTATCAGTCCGTGTTTTTACTGAGATAGGATAAGAGCTGGTTTTGACAGAGGAGACAGCAGTGTGTTACTTCCAAAAGGACTGAGTCCCATCTGAAAGAAGGACACCTGTTTTATGCAGTGATCACTGAGTGAAAAGTCCGAACACTGTAACAAGCTCCACACTGTAACTTCAGCATCTTGAAAGTTAAGTCATTTATTTTTACCAAACCATTTACCACGAGAGAGTTTTGGTTTTCGCACTTTAAACATCTGTTTTGACATTCAGTGTCAGGTGGTGTATTTAATGTAGTGCGTGCTTGGAAGGCAACCCCTCATTTCTTGCCTCTGCAGCCATTTGTGGTAGAATGAAAGTCTTATTGCCAGTCAGTTAATGGATGCTGAGAAAGCAAGCCATGAAATTCTAGAAATTCTGCCAAATAGATGACATTTGACATTAATCACCCAGAATATGATTCTCTCTACTGGCAGAGAACAGAAAGATAAACACATTTGAGTTTTTATTCAGAAATCAGATAACCAAAACCAAAACAATGTCTACTCTATGAATGACAGCACAGTATTTAAACACGTCAGCATTTTAAGAGTAATGTGCATTCTCTGGTATGATAAGGTTCAGGTCAAGATCTGTCCCTTGAATTAGGAGCTTGAAGGTATGATAGCCAGGTTATCTGAGGACGAAGTGCCAACTTGATGTAGCTTGAATACCCCACCCTCTGTGTTGAGCAGATTTTTAGAAAGAAGCCAAAAACACTAACATTTTGTAATTTGGGATAATGTAAATAACACATATTAGAGACAGGAGGCGTTCCCTGTTGCAGCCCGGGTGCGAGTCGTTACTGTACAGGATACGTATCTGGGATAGAAAGTAAAACAAAGCGGGTGCCACCTGTAAAGTTATGTTATCCTGAGAACTTTTCACCAAAATAGTTTATGGAGAGTAGTTTTTGGAGATTGAAACATCGCGAAATATTGGTGAATTTCAGACAGTAAATGTTTTACAGTGTAAACACATACACGGACACGGACAAATAAATTGGTTCAGGGAGGCTTTTATCCAAAGTGCGTGACAGTACCAAGGTTTTTTTTAGAACTGGCAGCGACTGTGGAACAAACAAATACCGTATGTATGTTTGATTTATGAGGACCTACAATTAAAGCAATCATCCCCAAACCTTTACAATCACCTAAACCTAACCCAAACTCTATGATCTTAAAATGAACCTGCACTGACAGCCAGTCAAATGTTCTCATATTTGACAATAAAGTTATCATAGGAAGGTACAGTTACACTAGCTGTTAGTTGAGGAGAGACAGTAAGTCAGTAAATTGATTCTGTAATGTCCCTTACACAACAAAATGTTTCTAAAGTTAGCTAACATTAGCCACCATAAGCCACTGGACAAAGGAAGGTTGTGTAAACCAGAATAAATGTTGGCCGTGTACGTTTCTACAATCCATGGATATGTTAAAAATGTAAATTTCTTTACCTGATGCTTCTAGCTACCAGTCCGGGTGAAGTCAGCTAATAGGTAGCTGCACTGCTAATTGAGCAAACTAGCTATAGGCAGCTACAGTTAGCAGCAGTTGGTGGTTATTTCCTATTTGCATAGAGAATGAGTGCAACACGTAGCCAGTTCTTACATATTTAAAAATATCTGCTTTGGTCACCACAAACATGGATGGGGATTTTTCTACTTCTCATCAAAATATCCAGTTCTTGTGACAACAAATAGGACTGGAAGTTGTCTTGAGTAGGCCTTAAAAATATAATAACACAGGCCTTGTAGCCTTTCTTAACTCCATCCCCTCCATATTCTGGTATCAAAGTCAGTCAGCATAGAAACACAATAAACACACAAATGCACTTTCAATTTCTGTGAGATTCTTTCCGGCAAACAGGAAAAAACGAAGACGTGGGCTATAAAAAATTATCGGTGCAGGCATCAGTCTGGCTACAATGTTGGCCACCTTCACTGTCACACTGGGATCCACAGGCAACAACAACTGGTTTTAGGAAACTCAGTCAGATAATAAATACTGCCAGGGAGAAGGAGGCAGCAGAGCGGAGCCTATTTTGAAGAAAATTCATCATGACCTATGTTCTGGAAACTCAGTAATTGTTGTTGTTGACACACTTTTTTAAATGTAGTTCAGTTCATTCTTCAGGCGAAGATTGATCATGTGTTCTGCATGTGACACGCGACAATAAGACTCAATTGATCCGTATCTAATCGACCATGGTTTTGGAGCTAATTAGTGGTACTTACAAGAAGGGGATGTGCAGATTTAATTTGAGATCTCCAATTCCCACGTGACTTCGGGGACATCATGTGCCGTCAAAAACACTGAGGTCAAAAGCTGAAAGGAAAAAACAATTACATTAGAGAAAAAAAATATGCCCTATTCGCCATTCTGTGTAATGTACACTATGCTGGAATATTATCTGTTGCATGTTAATACTATGAAACACATTCATCCTAGAATAAACTTAAGAACCTACATGATATGGGACCTTCTTAAAATTCACATAGTAAAACAGAACACAAGTTAAAATTTGCAATTAAACAAGACCAGCAGGGAGGAACTTTGTAGTCCAAGTGCCTAATGGAGCCAAAATGGAGCTAATGGTGTACCGACTCTAGCAAGTGAGGAGGACAAGTCCAGCCCTGAATAGAGCTTAAACTGGTGGTTAAAAAAAGCTGAGACACCCTCCTGCAGTGTACACTGACAGGATCTGCTGCGGCCTTACACCTCAAGAGTCCAGGGAGTCTGTCAATTCCTAATTTAAAAATGTTTTTAGTGTTAAGCAACATTATATACAAGTTGTTGTTTTTTTTTTTTTTTACCACAGAATAACAGCTTCAAAATCCTGTTGATGGTTCAGTGTCTTGTAACAGGGTGAATTATGTTGCCGTCTCAGCCACTCCGGTGCCGAATCACATAAATCCCCAATTTCTACATAATGTTGCTTTAACATTTAAGTCAATTTTATCTTTCATAGTTTTAGTTTAATTTGAGTCGATGAAATGTAAATCCATTTTTGTCAACATTTTTGGGACGGTTTTGGAAAGTATCACCTGGAATTCTGGATATCAGTGACAGGGATGCATTGTTTAGATTTTGACAGGTACTCTAGACGCACACTTGCGGGAGAATATGCAGCTTTTGAATGTCCGACCACCAACCTAGTGAGTTTCTCCTCATCAACGAAAACAAAAAAAACATTTCCACAGTGTTTCTACCATCACAGATCTATTTTTAGCCCTTCAACATTTCGTCTCAGTCATAGGAAAGAATTCATTGACACGCGTTTTGCACCATAAAGTCAATATCACATTTCAGTCCTCAGGCAAACGTAACTGGATCACGGCCAATGAAAATGTGGTGCAATAACAATGTGTTAATTGCTTCAAATTGTCACATAGAGCTTCTTTAGGTCTGCCACTTTTCTCTGCAATATGCTGAGATTTTAAAACCTCACAGTTGTCGTGGAGCTTTTTGGGCCTTTAACTGCCCACTTTGCCTGGTTGGTAATCCAGCCGTTGCCCCTGGACCATTAATCCAGGAAATACTACCATCATAGACACACACACACATGCACACCCCCACACACTGAAGCAAGGTCAAAGCCAGTGTTGAGCCCTACAGTCTATTCCTGTGTCTGTGATTCTATTAGGCTTGACACCGGATTAGCTTCCCTGATCTCTGCGGCTGATTTGGGCTGGTTATTATAACCTATTACTGCAGTGCCTCTCTCTCACTCTCGCACACAGCCAGCGCCAACGCTCCGTCTGCCACATCTCTGACGGAGCATTCGGATCGCACACATGTAGATCCCACCGCTCCACAGGCTCCATGTCGGGCCTGTGGAGTCGGACAATACTGTAAATGTAACTAGAGTGCTTTCACCAAACAAGTGTGTCAATGTGCTTGGGAGAAAACAAATGATGCGAGAAATTGATTTGAAAAACGGAGGACAACTGGAAGAAAGAGCACACACCTCTGCTCGGTGTGTGTGTGTATGCGTGCGTGCGTTTGTGTGTGTGTGTGTGTAACTCCAGTCAAAGTGGACCTTGTCAGATGTAGGGCATAATGAAAAACCACATCAAAGTCATAACGCGTCCCATTTGAGAGAGACGCAGAAATCTAACACTGCTGCCAGCCCTGTTGTGTCTGCCTGGCCCTGTTGTGTGAGAAGGAGACGGACGGAGGCTTCTCTTCTTCCGTTCCTCCCTATCTCTTTCACACGCGGGCCAAACAAGCGTGTGCCGACGCTGCTGCACCCGTTTATACAATCGGTTGGGCAGGGACAAACGAGTGCCGCGGAGGGTCAAGAGTCTGCAAATTCAGTTCGCCGCACAAACACTTGAGCAGCTGGTTTCATTCAGTGGGTCGTCTCTGTTTAAAGTGTGAAGCCTCAGATAAACAGAAACACACTCCAGTGACACAGTATGATGTTACCTGTTCGCTGTGGCCCCTCGGTGGTAAATAGTAACCTACTCCTCGCACTACTGTGCTGTCCCACGCATTTAGCTGCTTTAGAGGCAGCCCACGAGATGACATGAAGGAGTTGCAATACAGGAAACGTAGGATTTAAAGATATAAAATGCAGCATTTCTGCATTGAAGTACCTGTGTTGTATATTTTGTTGAGCTGTAATGTTCTTAATGATCCCAAATGTTTTCAACAGTGTCAAAACCCAGGGAAATCTGTAGTTTCATTCGAGCCAATGGTATGTATCATTTGGCACCTATCATTACAACTCAAGAGAGTCATAAAGTAAGTAAGAAAGTTGACGAACGTGATTGAATGTAACATAAATTACACTTAAAGCAGAAAAACTTACTTACTTTGCACACTCCTGCTGCAAAGACAGCGTTAGCCACGTGGCTACTGCTAGCAGCCTGGCCACTGTCCGAAGCAAAAAACAACTGTGAGACTCCCAGTTTGACCTAGTCTCAGTGCTATGAAAAAACACACAATAAAGAATGTCGGTTTTGAGCAGTTCGTCTGGTAAGGGGAAACGGGAAACACATATCAGTGACGGAACAGAATTTGACACAACACTGGAGCGTTATCCATAGAGTGAATGCCATCCTTTCACTCTTATCTTACCTGGGTTTCTATCACTCTCCCTCTTTGCCTCACCCATTAGTGGGGTTCTTCTTCTTTTGCAGTGGAGAGTTTCCACAGTTATTCCAGTCGTTCCACTGTTACCTGGGTGTGGAGACCCAGGAAAACAATGGCTTTTGCTGTTTTGGTTGCGCAACAGCCGATGCGCTTCCTTTGTGCTTTAATTTGACCTCTGTTGAAAGAGTCCGCCCAGGTAGCAGACAGAATTCCATAGTGACTGCAAGGTTTTTCTCGGGAACTAATCTTCACCGGGATGGTGTCATTTCCAAGCGATAACATTGTGCAGTCAGTATTTACTTCAGAATGATTCGTGATAGCAAAAACAGTTGTCCATTGCCAGTTTAAATGTTGTTTCAACATTTCTGCCAAGTCAAGCCAGATAGATTCTTGCCTGCAATGTTGAAAGACAGCAACTCCCATCATTCAATGGTTCTTAGCGTCAGCATCAAGCTAGTCTTTTGATTTCACTGTTTTGATTGAGGGATCCCTTGGCGCAGAAATTACGTACTGTTTGTTCAAGAGCTTGTAGAATACCACCATCAAAGGTCAGGGTAGCTCAGGCTCTGCTGCTTCAATCTGTCCGCCACACGTCCCGCAACTTTATGGAAGTGCAGTGCTAAAGTTTAGATGTAGAAATACATCTGTTAGCCCTAATATGCTAATGAGATTTGCAACAATGTGGCTCTCATCTCCACTTTAAGCTAATTTATTGGGTGTGTTATAGTAGTGGAGCCCAGTGGTTGCTTCAGAGCAAATTCCAAAGTCTTCACAACGTCATTAAAGGTGCCCTGAGGGGTTTTTGGATTACATTCAGTGCTACTCACCAAAACACGTGTTTGTTTTCTTGAGGCCCTTCAAACATGTAGCATCCATTTCCTTACTCACAACATGTTTCGGCTTTATTTGAAATGACAAGGTCTCTGATTGGACTCATATCAGGGAGGTTGTGTTTCACGGGAAGTGTCTTAACCCTAAACCAACACACATTTATTGTTTACATGTATATTTGCCAGCAGTGTTCTTCTTTCCTGCCTTTGACAGCGCACTGCTGCATTTCTTGGTGCATTGTAGATCAGTGGAATAGTGTGAAATGACTGGTGGGAATGTGAGGACAGCTGCAATGCAAAAACACAAACAACCCACAGAACGAGTACCTGCTGGTAAAGAGGTCAAAAACTCCACAGGGTGCCTTTAAGTTATTTCGGTGGTGGACCTTCAATATGGTGTTGAAGTTTACTGATGTTAGGGTTCGAGTGTTAAAGTTCAACTTTCTCAGTTACAAACCGTTCCCATTTGGAGGCACAGACTGCTTTAATTTGTATTGTATTTCCTCCAAAATTGTGCAGTGAAGTAAATTGGATTTTACCAACCATTCTGAAGAGTTTGTATTGTACTACTGTTTTACCTTGATTCATGGGTGGAAGTATGATTTCCAAGAGGGTCGATCCTGCAGGAAGAATCAAATGTATTTGATACTTGTGTCTGTAGTGTTTGTGGGAACAATCTGTACTTGGCCGTCATGCTCCATTGTTGGTATTAGCTGATGGATAGACTCACTGACAGACAGGAAGCAGCTATATAGTCCATTGTCCGAGCAGGACCTCTAGTTGGCTCCCATGGATAATCTGAAGCTCCAAAAAAACAGAAATTCGCAACGATGACTGATGGTTATTCCCTTGCCTCATTCCATACAATAGTTTAGGTTTTTACCAAGTCACACAAGACGGGAAAGGATAGGGGTCACTTTTGAAAACACTGTCAACTTTTCAACATTTGCGGTAGAAAAACACTCTGTTTGACAGTCACTGGTTGCTTTTTGAGTATAAATGACTTTCAATGCGAGAAATGAGATATGAGGACTGGGAATAGCGATCAAACCCATGTATTTAGATGATCAGTATGAATACTGTCTCTTTCTTTCTCACTGGTTTGTATCAGATTGGCTGCAGGGTGTTGGTTCTCGTTTGTTTTCATCTGTCAAGTGAAGGAATGTGTACCTGTAGGTCCGTATGTATATGGTAGAACTGTGCGCACACAACAGGCTCTCAACACTTTGTAATGCCTTAACATGCTCACTAAACTTCATTTTTTCACAACACTTTTTATCAAACAGCTTACATGCAGATTAACATCACTTTCCCTTTCATACACAAATGCCACACCAAAGAGGCTTGCGTTTGCAGCCACCCTCTGGCACAAGTTAGTTTTTTCTTTTTTTTCAAGGCATAATTGCGGTGACTAGGATGACTCACCTGGCAGGAGGCAGCGAAACATTCGGAGGATAATTCACTGTTATGATTGGAATTCTGCCCTTCCCTTCACTTACCCTAAACACCCTGGGGGTGAAAAGAGAGTGAGGTGGGAGGTGGAGGAAGACAAGCAACATAAGCCACCCTGTCTTAACAGCCTAAACCATAAAGTAGAGATTCAAATGTACTTAAATAAAATGTGTTGTGTTCAAGTACTTCTCTGCCCACAGGAAGTGGACACTTGCAGGAAATAGCGAAATATAAACCTCTATAATCAAGGATGTGGTTTTGGTGTCAGAGTAGTGCTGGGCGGTATGACGAAAAATGTATATCACGATGTTTTTCAAAATTCCTACGGTTTCACAGTATATGACGGTATTTTTTTTTTCATGCATAATCAGGTGTTCACAGTATTTTCTACTGGTTGAGAGAGGAATTACTAGCCCCTTTTAGATAGAAAAGGCAGCACATTTGCTGCAAGATAAAGGCAGCACTCTGTCTATCTTTAAGGGAGGTGTAATTTTCCTCTCTCAACCAGTTTCTCATTCCTTCTTTCCCAAAAAGCTGCCACTGGGGTCAGCGTAAACATGTGACGTGACGTGTAGCACGAAGTTCGGTGTGAACAGTGAAGTACAACATATGTATCGGTAGAAATGTTGCGACACTTGATATATTTATTTAATTATAGATCCGTGGCCCACATTCTCGCCTCCTCAGTCAAACACACGCCGATGTTAAACCCCCGCTAGCAATGGAAGCGTGCGGCCTAGCGCACCACCCCCTCCGTTAGCTGCCTCAAGCAACAGACAGCTAACAGGAAGCAGGTGGAATTTGTCTTCAAAATAAGAGCTTTACATTGCACCCCATTGGAGTTTAGAACTGGGTTCTTAGCGGGGGGCTTTTAATTTGAAAGTAGCGACCGTTCCTAACTTGCCGCTACACAAGTAGCGGACACAACCAAACAGTTACAGAGACGAGGAGACGCTGCATCGCCCGGATCTCAGCGGCTTTCCAGTTTCTCATCTTGACGTCTGCGGGTGAAGTCATGATCTGCAATGTCCATCCTATCCATCTTCACCGTAACACAACACCAGAGCACTACTGTTTACCCTCGCAGTCGCACCATACCTGTTTAGCAGCGCAACATTGAAAAGGGTCTTGTTTTCCATTTAGATTTCTAATGCAGCAGGAGTGTGGATCAAGTGGATTCAAATACCTTGATAGTCTCTGACCTGTGTGGAATCCAGTGCCTGAAATCTCCAGGATGTTTCAGGAATTTCTTGATAAGTGGAAAACCTGTAAAACTCCTCTGTACTTTTCCTGGTTTACCTCATAGAATCAGAAACAGACCAGATGGTGGGAGGTTTTAAGATGAGAAAATCCAGGTGGATCAGTTGCAATCAACGCCTCCGTTCCTGTTCTTCTTTCTCTTCTCCACATACTGTATGTCCACATGTTGAATGTTAGCAGTGTTTGAATGGAACTCTCTACAAGTTTGGCTGCATTAAAATACTTTGACTTTCTTCCATTTTGTACTTCAGGACCACAGAAGCCACTTGTAAATAGTTGTGTTATATAATGGGACCGCTCAGCATACCTTTGATTCCAAGCATATCTGTGTTTATACAACAGATTTGACCAGCAGTGTTAATTACATTATTTCCAGCGACTCTCTCTGTTGGATCACTCAAGACTTTTCACAGAGTTTTCATATTTCTTTAAAGTCTTTCTGCACTGATGGAGTTTGCAGAACTTGGCTGGAAACCGAGCTACAGTCTGGATGTCTCTGTCATTTTTACCCCTCTCTCTCTGTGCCGTAACATCTGGAGTCAATTGGACAGTATAAGGGCTCAGACATTGCCGGGTGAAAATCCCTGTGGAGGATTTGCTGGTTTGGCACACTGCTCGCTAAGCCCCGTCACTAAGTGCACTGAATGTAACATCACTGGGGTCTCCACGGTAACCGCAACGCAAACCATCGCTCACCGTCCAACGTCCCACTGTCTCAAATTGGTACAGCTGTGGTTTCCCTGCGCCAACAGGTTTTTCTTCTCGGAGCCACAGAGAGAAAACATCTTAACTAATGGATCGGGGGTGGATTTTTTTGTTTTATTGATGGTAATTGTTCCTGATGTGAGTGCAGCACAGCGAGTTGATTTTAAATAAGGCTTTGGCGTACATTAGCTGATACAGCACTGATGTTTATTGGACTAAAGTAGTTTACAGTGTTTCAGGGAAACTGGTCACACACTGTTGGTGGTCCAGGCTACGGAACACTCCAGTGTGTGTTGACCAATGTCACGTCCAGGGAACCTCAGGAATTGACGCTTGTTAGTGCGGTCAGGATCAACTTCAGATTATATTTTTGTTTTCTCCATTTTGTGATCCATCCTAAAATTTAAGATCGTATATCAATAGTATTTAACTGCCATCAAATGTATTTGCTTTTTAACATGTAATCACATGATTTGTATTTTGAAAGTGATGTACAAATTTAGTATTCTCTTCTTATTCTGTCCTTGCTAACCTATGTTTAGGTTGCATTGTTATGTCCGTCCTCTCTGTATCCTCTGTGTTTAATTGTAGTGCCAATCTTAGTTGGAAATTCATTTTTTCCAGTTGTTTTAGGTACCTTATGCTCCATTAACAAGTAAATCACGGAAGAAACTGAAGGTTTATGTTACCACATGGAGCTAAACTAACCACAGTTTTATTTATCAAACATGTTATCACCAGTGATTCTGGTTCTAGTACTTCCTAAGCCACCTCTGCTGCTCAAACACCCCAACTGTTTGCTTGTTAAGTGTATCTGCAAAGTGTGAGATTGCTGCTGATAATTCTTGTGGACTCATTGACTCTACAGCAGTTTATCACCAGCTGCAGTCTTTTTTCAGTTAACTTTTAAAAGGAGACCTACTACTGGCTTTAATCTTAAAAAAGCGCATCAGTTTGTCTCATACTGTCCAGGGCTGCAGCGCTGTAATCCCCCCTCTGTCTGAAATGCTCTGTCTCTTTAAGCCCCCCCCGCTAACAATACAGTCTGCCGTGATTGGTCAGCGCACACACGCCTGACCCAGCACCTCTAACAACAACAGAGCAGCTCTGCTAAATTAATTCATAAGTGACAAACTAGCCCACTAGGCATAAATTATGCAAATGTGTGACAGGAGCAGTGTTTTCTGTGCTGCTCTTCGACCTTTTTAACTTTAAAGATCTCTACAGGCGCAAGAAGATACATAAGGTCTCCTTTAAGTTTAGGGTGTTCTGTGTTAGGTTTATCAATTTATTTTAAATGTTTTCAAATATTTGACAACTTTTGTTGACATGACAATTGAGGTTAAAAGTATATAGTAGTAGATAATAGTAGAAAGTAGAACATCTCTTCAGCTATATGATCCCAAGTTGTTAGACCTGATTTATTTGTATTAATTTTTCACTAGTAAAGCAGACTCAAGTTTGTTTCACCACGTATCACATTGATTTACAGCAAAAGATCTAGTGATGCGGCAAACAGCGCCAATGAAACATGGATCAGTGAGTCATGGACTGATGTGTGAAATATTTACAAAGGAAGAATGCAGGCGCTGTTTGAACTGGATTCTTCATCACTCACATTTGCTCAAGCAAGATCCTTGTTTGGCTCGTCTTTTTACTTTAAATGCTGATGATTAATGCGTCACATTACACCTTATAATCCTTATTTATTCATAAGAATAGCGTTTGTTCAGTGTAGCTGTCTTCTTCTGCAGGTTGAGGCAGATTTGTACAGGAAAAGAAATCATAGTAAGGCAGACAGGACTGAGTGTGAATCCAAGTTCTCTTCTCATCAATCACACTGCTGTTCTTTTATTGAGGCTCTATGCTATTTTTTCCTTTCTTTTTTTTCTTGCTCTACTAAAAAGGCTTTCTTTTGATTTTCACTTGTAACTGCATACTGTGCCACAAGACTTGATGTTCACATTTTTTGTTTTCTTGCCCTTCTCTTAACTGATAGAGTACCCTCAGTGTGACAGGAAACATTTTCATGCTCATTTTCAGGTTCATCATTTCATTTTGGGTTACTACTGGAAAAGGTTTACATACTTCAATGCTCAAAAAAATGCCTCAGTTTTCTCATACTGACATCTGCAGGAGCACTGTATCCCTCCTCTGTCTGAAATGCTATGTTTAAGCTCCTGTCCCTTTAAGGCCCCCGCTCCCAAACCCCCAGTCTCCTCTGACTGGTCAGCTCACACACGCCTGACTGATTGGACAGGTGTGTCTACTGTGTTTCCATGTTTCAGTTAGCTTAACTTTCCACTGTGAATGTAGGCATAAATGCATGCACGACAGTGAAACACACGCAGGAAATGAAAGTTTTCTAGTAGTTACCACACGAGTTGGCAGAGCCACCGTGAAACACATATAGCTGTGCGTCAGTTACAGTACAGTCGGAACCTGTTTGACTAATCGGATTGCTTTGCTGAAAGCGTCTGTTGTGTAACTGAGTCAGTAGAACAGCTGATCAGAATCCACCTGAAAACATGCAGGGGAAACTGGCTTGTAAGTTTTGTTGACTTTAAGTATGACAAGCGAAATGCAAGTTAAGACTTTAATAAGTTATGTTGTTTTCACTGCTGGGATTTTGGAAGATCTCTGTTGTTAGCTGCGGCATTCAAATTCACGGCTCACCGGTCTGCTCTTGTGTACTGTGAGGTTTGAATGACTCAACTGACAGAGATGTTCGGGGGTTAGGCACGCCTGCGCCGCTCTCGTCCAGCTACAAATGCAACGGTGAATCTTTAATTACTTTGGAGCATGTGTCCTTTACGTTTTTAGCCCTGGCAGCCACCACAGAAGTTTAAGCGCTTGACTTAGACTCAGGATCAGTACAACGTAGACCTTATGTGCTCTTGTCAAGTACCGTCACAGCGAATTGAGTTCAATAACCCTTTTGTTGTGCAGAGTAAAGCTGCACATGGAGGATAAGCAGCAGTGAATAACAGATAAGTAAATGTCAGATCTACTTGTCTGATTGTGGGGAATTATATCACAAGATACTGATTTCGCGCAAGGCCCAACAGAACTATCATAATGTGCTCGGTTGTGTCTAATTTTTTATTTCAATTATGATATTAAGATTGATGTCTGATAAAAAAATACTGGGTCAATAGTCTGAGTTCCTTCCTTTCCTTTCCTTTTATTTGACAACAGTTGGCCTGCCTTATTAAGCGTTACTACCAGAGATTACCAGATTTGTGTCCCAGTTACAATCAGTTCAGAGGTTAGACAGTGATTTGCTGGTCACTGTCGATTTTGTAGCCCAATTCCTTCAAATAGCTTAATCTTCTGCCACTTTTACTTCAGCCTTAACCTGGCTGCCGTGTTCAATTTTCCATTTCTCCTTCTCTTACCTCTTCTTCCCAGCAAATTTCAATATTTTGAGATGCCTCACTGCCACTTTCTTTACTTCCCTTATTCCTCCCTTTTCTGTAGGTGCCTCACAATATTTACTACACATATTACTAGCCCCTTTTAGATAGAAAAGGTGGCAAATTTACAGCAAGGTAAAGGCTGCAATGTGCTGTCTCGTCTTTCTAAAAGGGAGGTGTAATATTCCTTCTTTTCCAAAAAGCCGCCACTTGGCCGCCACTGGGGTAGGCGTAAACATGTGACGTGAAGTACGAATTTGGCGTGAACAGTGAAGCAGGTCGAATTTGTCTTCAAAATAAGAGCTTTACATTGCACCCCACTGGAGTTTAGAACTGGGTTCTTAGCGGGGGGCTTTTATTTGAAAGTAATGACCGTTAGTAGCTTGCCACTACAACAACAAGCGGACAATGATGACAGCTACAGAGACCGAGGAGACGCTAGCATCTCCCGGATCTCAGCGGCTGTCCAGATCAGAACTCAGATGAAGTGATGGACTGACTGCTGTGATCAGCCGTTTCCTGGTTTTAAAACTCCCCAGCTGTGGATTGCACAACAGTGCATGTCATTGACACCTCCGTCCATCTCACGCAATTGCCGGCACATCGACGGCTTGGATTTACATAGCAATGGGGGTGTAAAAAAGTGTACCCGCCAAATTGGCGGACTAAAACAGACCACCAATTCACCGCCTTCTGTCTAAATCCGCGGACCTAGCCAAATTGGTGGCTTGCTGCCCAGTATAAAAATGGCAGCATACTACAATATTTGAGCATTTAAGGTCTGAGATTAAAAGTCTGAAAGGGTTCATTTTGCGATGTCTTTTCAGTGTTGTTGAAGCTGTCTTTAACTTTTATCCTGCATGTGTTGGTGCATTTTGATAGCATTGTTCTGATAGCTAGCTTGATACTCTACTGTTCGGTGCTAATCAGGTACTGTAAAGTGGGATTTAAGAGCTTTTTTTTGCTGAAAAACAGGGCTGTTGGAAACTAGATTGATGAGAGTCGCAAAACAATTAACTAAAATATGCAAGCAGTAGTTTTTTCCTCCTCTCCTTCCTTTTTCTTCCCTCTTATCCTCCCATTCCCCTTCTTGGCATATCCCCACTGGTTGGCCCTCCTCGCTGCCAGATATCAACATGGCTGCTTTCATCATTACTTTGTGCTAACCAGACGGATCGGTTGGTGTGTCTTGCTTGAGCTAACACAAAACCCCTCTACTGCAGGTGAACGTTCCTTTTCTTGCCATTTACACCCCAAAAGAGAAAGTAAAGCCAAAATATCCCAATACATTAGTTGTTTACAATGCAATCACAGTCTGAGGTCCCTAAGGCTGTTGTTCAGCAGCTAGCTAACTCAGTAAGCCAAAGAACAGTGGCTGCAACAGACTTATTCAGCAGCTAACTTTAGCACAAAGCAAATGCCTACAGCAGTAGGGAGTAACTGTTGTGCCGAGTAGCCTTTTCAGACTGAGCAATGACAAAGATGTGCTGCGCTCACAGTGCACAGCCCCCTAGCCTGCTGTTCAGAAGCTAACCCATAGCACAAAGCACGCAGTCCAAGAGCCAGAGGACTATTGAGCAGCAGAGGCTACAACAGACTCATTCAGCAGCTGCGTTAGCACAAAGCACAAGACTACAGCAGTAAGGAGTGATTGCTGTGCTAGTTAGCCTTTTTGGACTAGGGAACAATTATGACAGCTATTTTGCTTGTGTTTACTTGTTGCCAGTTAGAGCTACATGGCTGTCGGTGTAGTCAGGTATTTGGATACGGTTAGCGACTACACCAAAGTGCTGCGCTCACAGTAGTTGTTCAGCAGCTAACTCAGTAGCACAAAGCACACAGCCCAAGAGCCAGAGGACTAATGAGCCACAGAAGCTGCAACAGACTCATTCAGCAGCTAAGACTGGCACAAAGCGCACACCTACAGCAGTAAGGACTAACTGTTGCACCGCGTAGCCTTTTCAGACTGAAGTACGCTCATCACAGCTATTTCACTGGTGTTTACGTGATTGTCTCCAGTGTATCCATGTGGCCAGCAAGAACTTCAGGAGAGTCAGTGGAGTGGTTAACAAAACAAGGTTGTGCTGCGCCTACAGTACACAGCCCTGGAGCCTGTTGTTCATTATCTAACATAGTAGCACAAAGCACACAACCTCAGAACCAGACAAGTACAGAGCCGCAGAGAGCTTGTTAAATTGTGTGGCTTTAGTGGGAGGCCTTGATGGGGTAGGTGGGAGTTTTGGATACTTTCACAATTTTGCTTAATCTTGCTGGATTCTATTATGTTACCAAACCCAGCTTTAAATAATAGGTTTATTTTTTGAAGTTATTAAAATAAAGGAGGGCTTATTGCATCACCTTACTTAGTTAACGTCCAAGAACTGGTCCACAAACTGATCGTAGCAAGTAAAGCTCGAGATTATATTAGATTTTTTCAGTCAGTGAGCTCAGTACAGAAATATTAAATGTCTGTTTGCCTTGAGGTGCTTAGGCCAGTGTTTTAGCACCATGTTTGTTTGAACTGGCCTGCAGTTATTTACACTCTGTCCCTCATGATCCACCATGCACACCAAAACAACGGGTGATATGCACACCGAACACAGAAAGACACCAAAAGAGCCTCTGCAAAACACATTTGATCTGATATGCTCACAGACAGGAAGGGTTGCTTTTCAGGCTCAGTGAGAGGCGTGCACACACTCCTGATGTGTGATCAACAGTTGACTTTGATTTAGAAAGTTAAGATAAGACAAATACCAGATTCAACTAATGATCGCATGTGCAGCTTTGGTAGGTTTTTCTTGTTTGTTTGATTTTCATTGCTATTCATATTCAATTGTTATGTTTATATGCCGCGCTTATTTATTTATTTACGGTGTCCTGTAATGGAGCTTCTCAGCCAAAGAATTTCACACGAGTGTAATTGTACAGCCGGAGTGACAACAAACATCTTGAATCTCAGAACATAAGAGTTACAAAACCCCAGTGTGTCTAAGGCCGCTCTTTCATGTGTGTTGGATTTACATTCCTTGAGGTGGGCCGCCATCACTCAAACGTTCAGACACACACACACACACACACACACAAACAGAACAAACCCGGACATGACCCGACTTACACTGCCACAGGCTCCACCGACTTTCTGCAGAAGTGAACAGCACAGAAGCACGTGAACACACACACACTTCTCACACACACTGTCTTGCTGCGTGTTCTGGTCTGTTGGTGTTGTAGGAGATTGTTTTTGTGACTTCTTCTTCTTTTGTGGTGGCATGTGGCAAACATCAAAAAGCAAAATCTGAAATGTACACAAGTAGTAAAGCCATGCTGCCTGCACCGTCTTCACTCCACATGTATCCGCCATTAGCATTCTATTCTATTTTTTGTTCCATGTTCTCAATGTGTGCTGATGGAAAGTCGGGTGAAGTTGAGTTGTCCACAAAACATTTCTGGAGCTTTCTGCTGAACAGCTGAACTAGTTTAGGGTTCAGATGGGATGCATGCTAATGATTTTATAATAATAATAATAATAATAATAATAATAATAATAATAATAATAATAATAATAATTTAATAAAACAAGCTTGTCAGTACAGATTTTTACTTAAAGGGTGTTAGCAACATCTTTTGGAATCAATGTGGTATCTTGGCACTTCCGTAGACTTGGACTGCACCTGACCAGCTGTATGGGGCCATTTTATGCCTTGTTTCTTCTTCTTTTTTTTTAAGTTTTAAAACCCATCTACTTCAGTTGTTTGCGACTACGAAACCTTCACCTGGCATGGCATGGCATAATAACTTAATGTTAGGGTGAGCTTTTCCTTTAAAGCAGAGAAAAGGACCACGCAAAATACTTTAACAATGGAGAGAGAGAGAAAAGGGAATAAAAAAGGAAAGTTTATTTCGAATAGCCACACTTGAAGGGAAGGGGAAAGCAAATATTGGTTAATATGCTGTAATCGTTTCTGGCTTGAGGATGTGGAACAAGGGCCAGAATATCAAAGTCAGCCTGCCATTACGAGATATGCCACTCCCAGTTTGTCTGTTCACATCATTAACATTGCCAAGATTTGGTGAGAGGGTTCGGATGCTGTGTGACCATCCTTGCTCCCTGCGGTGATCAGCATTGTCCATCCTCAACCTTCCACCTTTATGCCAATTGTCAAAAAAAACTGTCTTGGCTGTCCTCACTGCTGAGGGAACCTGTGGCTGCTCCCGGTACCACGCCTCCACATGGAGGCTGATTATCTGCACCACTCCTTCAGGAGTTTTCAGCTCAGAGGGCAGCCTGCAGCCTCTACCCGTGGCTACGGCAGAGTACACGGAAGAGAAACATATCTGCAAATGTAACCGCAGGGAAGCTCTTCCATCGTATACATCTGCTCCTTTACATTTGTGTCTACTCGCTGTGCATTTACATGCATCTCAATGTGCAGCAGCTCTGATCGTTAACTCAGGCGTGTGAAAGATTTACAGCTTCAGTGAGCGTGGATAGCAGGTGAGACGAGGATCTTGGCAGTTTACCCAGCTCTCTCTTTTTTTTTTTTTTTGGGAAAGATCAGCACACGGAGGGGGAACTTGGCTGATAGATTGACGAAGGAATGATGGACAATGTTTAATTCAGCATTTGGAATAAAGAAGAAGGACAGGCGTACTCTTCCTGTGTACAAGTGGCCTAAGAGAAGGATGAAACCACAAGCGGATATAGATAAGAGAGAAGGGAGGATGGATATGTCGGAGGATAATGTTAGAGGGAGGGGGAGGCGGGCTGGACATTGACCTGATGGCTTTTTAGCCTCCTAAGCTGCAGATATGACAGATGCAGAGGGGGCAACACAAACAATGCTACTGGTCTGCAAACATTGATTTGTCTAAAAATACGACATTTTTGCTTCTATTTCGGAAACGAGGGTGTGACAATCATTTCGATTTGACCTGCAAAGCACTGAATACAGTGCCGGTCTTATGATGATCAGTCGGGTGCAGTTTTGTCTTTTTTTGTGTGTGTGTAGCAGCTCACAGCATTGCATTCCTTCCCAGCCAGCTGGGGGGGAAATTACCAAAGAATGGCTGCTGGAGGAAAAAAAAAAAACTAGTTTCTGGCTAACTTCCCCTTATCGGGCCACTAAATTGCAGTGAGTTGTTGCAGCTTAATTGTGAACTAGTTTCTGTCAAACTGCAGGTCGGTTAAGTGAGATTTTTTTAAGCATATACATTTTCACCAGTACAACAAATGCCAATCAGGCTCTTTTTCTGTCACACTGTCGCGCAGGTACTTATATCATTGTAAATATTAACTTTTTTAGTCGTTCCCTTCCTGTTGTTAATTAATTTGCTGATGTGTTGTTGTCCCAACATACAGAAAAGGCGACATTTAACTTGAGTGGTGTGGAGACAGTATCAGGCCTCAATAGGCAAGTAAGGATTACAACTTTCAGGGGAAAATTAGACTCATGAGTCTTGATTATAAAGTCACTTTTGTCTGTTATTAACCGTATATGGTGGCTAACAAGAACAACAACAACAACTAAAAGACATTTAAGAAATGTTTGTTTTAAAAGTTGAACTGATCTGATGAAGTGATGGAAATTGGTGAAAATATAAATGGTTAAAAAATGTACCTCAGTTTGCTGACCTGCAGCAGTAAGGCAGAAACTTGTTCGAAACTAAGCTAACATGATTAGCTGAGGTTAAGCAGTTGGAAGTTTACTGGAAACATACTAAAAAAATGACCAGCTTATATTCACCGCTTCTGGGAAAATACCAGAATATTATTATCAAAACATTATAGGGTCGTTTTCAATACAATTTGAAGTAATCATTTTCATAATTGGTGGGTAATTCAAGGAAATATCGAATATGTTACTTGGTAATTACCAAATGAATACCATGAAATTTGCAAACCCGTAAAAGTGTTACCGAAAACCTTTGATGACAGACAGAGAAAGTGAGAGAAACGTTACTAAACTGAAATAAGTTTCTCATTCAGCTGCTGTAAAAAGCCGTTAAGGACCCCACCTGCTCTCTGCGTGCACACTGGCAGGAAATGTTCTTTTCATGTGGAAAAATATTGCAGGAATATCAGAAATCAGTCAAGCATTAAATGCCCTAAAAGAAAAATAAAGCCTTTAAGCACACTGCAGTTCCAGCATAAAGGTGTAGTTTGATGCCCTAATAGGCTTGACTGCAGTGGTTTAGCCAGAGGTGCAGCTGCTTCTGTTCGGGCCAGGTTTCTCAGAAGTTCTCATCCTAAAATGCACGCAGAACAGTTATATCAGATCTTGTCATTGCACCCTCCAGCTATTTTTCACTCAGTGGAATGGGCTATGGCAAGTCTGCCATTTAATATAACGGACTGGTTGTTGCTGTTTGTCTGTTTATTCATTCAGGTTTTGTGCGACAAGATTGAGCGTTAACTAATGGTATGCAATGTTAATCTTTGGATCATGTAGTGTCAGAAATCATACACCCGAGGGATTAAATACAATAAGCTCTGGGAGACATGGTTGCATTTCTCACATTAGAAAATTTAGATTTCTTTTGAATTCACACACCACACACATGTCAAACACCAGCCACCCGACATACACACAATGCATTTTCACTAATGTAACATTTATGTTAATCCTCCTAATAATGGAAAACTCAAACCACTCCTTTTCATCCTCATTACAGTTTCTTCTTTGTTCATCCTTTCCTTCTTTTGTCCCGACGACCAACCCCTCTCCTCTGTCCCTCGCCACCGCCTGAGGGGAACAATTATCCAAATGATTCTGACATTTTAATAGAGGAATCTGGTCCTTTTTTTTCTGGGTATAATCTGAGGACGTTGGAGTTGATGCTTTAATAGCTGCCTCATCAAGCCCTGACCTGTCCTTAAATGTCTGTCTTGCGTGCCAATGACAGTAAAGCAAGGTGGATGAAACACTTCATCCTTACTCATGTGGTGGTTACCGATCCCTGACTAGTGAAACTGAGAAACATGCCTCAGGTTTACGTCACCGTTTTATGAGTTGTGAAGCGGTTGAGATGACGCTCAGCCGCCCTGGATAGTGACTTAGAGGAAGAGATAGGAGTAACAAGTGGTTGAAGTAAGTTTCCTTAATAGGGCGTTTGACAAAATCTCTCTCCGTCTACAAACTGTTCTGTTGTTATGTTGCTATTTTGAAACAGGCCCTGGAGAAATTGGCTGGTGAACAGAACTCTGTACTTGTGTAAGTGTTGTCTTTTGTCCATGAAGTCCATGTTTTCTTACTGATGTCTTCAGGGTTTCTTTTCTCTGACATGGAAGCTGTCTGCTTTCTCCCTCTCTCTTTCTCTCCCTCTCTCTCTCTCTCTCTTTTGTTGAACTTGCCGGGTTGAGTTAGGTTGTGTTGAATTTATCTGTGTATGTTTGAGATTGAAATTTTTTGCAAGTGCGGTCATATGCAGGATTAGGTTGGACACGTGGTACAAAGAGAAACAGGACCAAAATAATATAACGTATATGATATACATGATACATGATTATAGTTACGTAGATGAGGTAGGAACTGAACCATTGTAAGTTACACAAAAGGATTAGAGTGCTTCTAATTACTTCGTGATTTACTCTCTGCCTCCAGCCACCAATTGGTTGATGCTTGTTACCTCTGCCAAGGAGTTTTTGTTTTGGGCCGTGTCTGCTGGTTGGTTGGTTTGTCAGCAGGATTACACAAAAACTGCTCAACTGTTTTTGAAACTCGGGTGGAGGCTGGCTGTCAGCCCACAATAGTTCCAATTAACTTTTGGTGCAGATCAGGATAAAGAGGCAGATCAAAGACGTCTATGTACTGTGTTGAAGAGATATCTACTGAGGTTAGCATTGCTAAACAGCTAGCCCCAGGCTTGAAAAACCTCTTTCTCGCAGCACTCAAAAGCTTATTTGGTAGTGGTGTAAACATCAACAAACCCCTGGTAGTCTGGCAAAAGCAGCATGTTAGCAGAGCAGCGGTAGCAGCTTCATGCCCAATCTCTGTCTCCACAGGAAGCCTTTTGGCAGAGTGGAGAGCAGGTCACCAGCATTTTGGCAGCGCTCAGAGCCCAACAGAGAACCGTTCAGCTGCTGGCTGAAATATGAGGCCCAGATGCCTCATGTGTTGTTACACTGGCAGTCTATCATCACTGTTAGCAACTCTGTGTGGCAGTAGGTAACAATTCTGTTTTGCGCTAAATGCTAACATTTGTGCATTCAGTTGAATGCTAGCAATTGTGCTTTCAGCTAAATGATAGCAATTGCAAGCTAGCACACCACCCAATTACATTGTTAAGGTGCAGATTTTTGGCAGGTATTTTTTACCGCTCTCACTATCATTAAGATTTTTTGCATGCTGACATTTGTTAATGAGCACTAAACACAGTACAGCCAAGGCAGATGGAAATGTCACTGGTTTTGCAGGTTCATAAAGTAAGTGTTTGACTGTACCGCTGCTGGTGGCGCAATTGGAAAAGTCACAGGATCACCAAAGTCACTTGACTTCAGACAGGATATCTGTACTTAATTTCAAGTCAATCCATCCACTAGTTGTTCTTTATTTGTACATTTTAAATTTCAGTCTGAACCAATTAACTGGGATTGCTAAGTCACTTCAGAGATCCTGCTAATCACCTGTGTGCATGTTATGGAGTTATGAATCCTCTCCGACAGTCATGACAGTGACCTTTAAAGCTGAAATCAGTTTTGGTCAAATAAACTGAACAATGATTATTGTATTCTCAGCTATGCTGTTATCTGATGAATCAAGGTAAGATAATTTGATAACAAGCTTTGTTATCTTGAAATAATAAAAGATCGCTAGCCTAACTCATCTCAAGACAACGGCATTAAAAACAAAAATGCAAACACAGTTTTTCTCAGCTTCCATAGACGCCTCCGGTCAACTTTTCCAATTATGTATTGAAAAATTAAATACTAACTGCGTATCAGCGCCCAGAACAAGGTTCGGGTTTGTTATTGGGTCTAGGCTTTATAATGTCATGGATAAGATACTACAAGTTTTACAGTTCCTTTTATCTGTGAGTAAAATATATTGGTGTAGATTTTAACATTTTAACCTTTAACTAATATCCCTGCTAAACTAATGTCAGTCACATGGGATGCAGAAACCCTTTGGTTTTATCCAGTTCTGTGCCTATTTCAAGCCACAGTACCATCTGAATGTCACATGAAAAATAGTTTTTTCTTGAACAATTATCCAGTTAAGCGTGAAGCACAATGCTCGGAGGCAAACGGTGAATTGGTTGTAAACATGCTTACTATTGTGTTGATTCCCTTTTTGTTTGAGTGGGAAATTCAATGTTTACGAAAAAGATGCTGATTTTTGATTTCTCGATTTTCGTTTTTTCACCCTAAAAAGAACACTTTGGCAATAGCACCAGTTATGAACTTCCTGTCCTGCACGCAACTTTACAGAATCTCTAATGACCTGTAGATGAATGCGAGGAATCCTCTGACAGTCACCGGAGGCTTCAGATGTTTCTCCTTGCCCAAACCTGCTCCTTTAGTAATACAGTATGTACACAGAGCATTTAGTCCTCAGGGTAATCAGCACATTCTGAATCAGACTCAGTTTTTAAGCTTGCTGTGGCTGATGGATCATATGGTCCTCTTGGGTGGACCTTCTTGGCTACAGGGACACTTTAAATCCACCAGTTTCAACCGACACCTGGGTCAACAATTAGACTGAGGCTAAAGGTTGGGTTATTCTTGAAACACTTAGCTCATACAGAGGTTTGTTCGAACACGTCAAAAAGCCAAAGTTTTTATATCAGTTCCCAAAAGGCCCCATCCAAAGACCCAAAGCAAATAGCCAGCAATCTGAGAGAAGGGGGTGACATTTGATGGATGTAGTTTGTGAAAAAAGGCCCCATTTATCCCCCAGGCAAAGTCTGCGCCCCCTGCTGCCATCTTGCAAAAGATACAGAAGTATCCACTGCTGTACCATCAGACTACAGAGCAGCTTCTTTCCTCAGGCTGTAAGACTCTTCATCCTCAACACTCCACTCCATACATTTCTTTTCAAAGCTGGTGTCAAATGACAAATAAATGAACCTCTTTATACTGTATATGCAATATACATATATGTATATGTATATATGTTTATATGTATATGCCAGATCACAAATCTGTTTTCCTTTTCTCTGACTACTTACAAATCAGGGTCCAGAAAGTGGTGCACCTGAATGCACAGGGTTTGATATCTTTGGCACTACCTGACCTGACTAGCTACCAGATCTGATTAGCGCATAGGCAGGCGATCCGCCATCTTGAATAGTTATGTAAGGCAACACCATTTGGACAAACCACACACAGAACTGCAGTAAAACTGGCAATTTTTTAAGCATACGTATTTTTGCATTTGTCAATGATGATTTAAGATGGCGATGTGTGGTTGACTGTCATAGCATAGCACTTTATCAATGTTCATATTGCTGTTACCATGTACTGAAATTCTGTGTGTGGTTTGTCCAATTGGTGTTGCCCTACCTAGCTGTCCAAGATGGAGGACGCGCTGGCTCAGGCGCTACTCAGATCAGGCAACTACTCAGATCAGGTAGTGCCACTTCACACCACACTACTACACTACAAATTATTATTATGAAATTATGTGGAGCCACCTTTTCACCATGTCTGAAGAAATGTGGAGAGTGACGTTTGATATCAGTGTAACTTTAGATGTTGTTATCACCGGGGGTAGAGGCTACCATAGTAGGAGGAAAGGTTTATAGCCAAGGAGAGAACACATTTATGCCCTCTTCATATGTGACTTGAAGCATCTTTTCAATCCATCTAATGCGTCTCAGACACATCAACATCTGCTTTTCGATAAAGATGGAATTGTATGTGCAATAATATGCATGCAAGTGTAAATGGGCTTCAAGAGAACTCGAGAGAGTGTTTCAAAACTCTCTCATCCACAAAGTCATCGCCAAACCCCTCATAAAGTGGGCAGTGTTTGGGAGTTGTAAAAATTCATGTAATCAAACCAGTAGTTTACATTTTTGCAGCTGTTGCAGTGATGAGATACAAGTCCGGCCATCTTTCATCAAGAAACTCTGCACATCACTGAACCTGTGAGGGTTCAGGCAGACTAGTCGGGGGACATTGGAGGGACAACCTGAAAACTATCTATCCATATAATATGATCCAGTTTCACCCAAATTAGTGAAGACAGTTGAAAATGTGTGTTTTTGTTAAGTAATCAGTGAGCGCTGGTTGATCATATTTTTGATGGTTTTCACATGTTATCCCATAGGCTTCACAGAGAAATGTACATGTGTTCAGCATGGGGATTAACATGGGATTCACATACTACACCACAAAAAATTACCAAAACCACATTTCCCATGTGCAGAGTATACATGTTTCACTTGTCCACACATTACACGCATGATTTTAGACATATATTCACATTCAATTTCCAATGGAATTTCACTATCAGTCACGATGTATCGATGTATCGATGATTGCTGTTTACAACCAAGCACCTCATTTAAGTCATACTGAGTTCTTAACAAAAGACTCAGCATTACCTTCCCAAATACCTGTTTGTCTTTCTCTCCATGTCTCCCATGTTTTGTTGTCCTTTTGTTATCCCTGTTAACCCTCAGAGACCTAAAACAATTTTTTCAGTTTCACAACTCTCCTGTATTTATTTGGTTTTCCTGCCCTATTCTAGCATGTTACAAGTGCCATACATCATTTGATTGAGGAGAGCCTTGATTAAGCAAACAGTAAGTCTATTCAATCATTGCAGATGACATTGAAGTAAAAATGTTGTTTTTCAGAGAAAGATTTTATCCACTGAAAATGAACAGCAAAGGTAGTTTTGCTACAACAATTGGCCCAGAGGAAGAAACGACATGGTATTCCTCTACGAATCAATGCTACAGAACATGAGTGCGTAATTACGTTCTCTCCGGAGCCCCTGATTGCACAAGCAAGACATGTTTGATGTGGGTTAGGTTAGCAGTTCAAGAGTAATCAAACATTTTACGCCAATAGCCATTTTTAGCTGCTGCCGGCTGTCTCGATCTGCTGCCCAGCCACGCTTCCTCTCCAGGGCCATGTCACAGCAGTTGAAATCAAAACTGATTAGGGAAATTTTCTACTACACTGTAAATCAAGCCAACCAATGTCAAGACTGAAAGACAAGGGAAACATTGTCTTTCATTATCAGCTCTGTGCTTACAAAGAATATAGCCCAGACTGTGTCTGTAAATATATTCACCTGGATAACTTCGAAACAGGTGGACATATAATTTCCTGACAGTCTGTGGCTGCACACCAACACATTTATTACATTTTATCTTTCGCCAGCATTAACATCTGTCAGCTATTTCTTTTATCTCCTTCACACACTGACTTTTAGTGGCTACATTTATTCCCTTAAACCTCAGTGTAACCAGCAAGTCCTTGTCCTAAAATAACTTCTTGTGGAGGTGAGGACGGGCAAAGTGACCTCAGCTGGGAGGTGTTTCCTCATTTTGCTGTCCTCAATAAGTCCTAAATAAGCATTAAACACAGGACAGCATACAGTGCAAACAAACACTCTCATTAACACTTTGCTCACCGAGGTGGTTATCGCTCGCTCGCCCGCTGTGCTTCGTCAGCCTCGGTGAGCCCCAATGTCAACATCATAAACTACAGTGGGGGCTTTTATAGCAGCGATTATGGCAGCAGGAGGGAAAATTAATTTGTCTGACTAAATCCAGTTTTCATGGGCCAGGTGCCTGATTAACAAAGAGATGCTTATTCCTACATTTGGATTTAATAAGCAGAGCAGAGGCAAGGAAGTTGAGTGAAAACACAAACGTTGTGTCAATGTCATAATGAGTGGTTAATGTCACAGTGTCAAAGTGTCATTTGATGTATTATGCACTGTCATGGCCCTTTTAAAAGGACGAACATATTATAGTTCCTGTGACCTTAGTATTGTTTTTATGCATTTATTAAAAACAAACTTCTACTGGAATCCAGAAGCAGTGTAGAAAAGAGGCTGCAGCAGAATGAATACATTGCTAGTATGAGGAATATAGTATGAAGCTGGGGTTGATGGCAAAATGCCATTCAGTCACATCTGTTTGTCTTAAAGGTGCACTATGTAGCTTTGAGCAATACATTTTAATTTCAATCATAAAGATCTTCACTGACTGAATTTTTGTATCCCCAAACTTTCTTCATTTTTATCACTGAATAAACAAACTGACCTCAAACACAATCTGATACTTCTTTTACTTTGTTTATATGTGGCGGACCCTGCCACTTTTATAGCTTCAAAAAGTGTTCAGGGGGCCATATGTTTCTCTGAGAACAGCTTGTTTGTACAGTGATGGAAAACATGAGTTTCTTCTCCAAAACTCCATAATGCCCCAACTTTACAAAGCCCAGATATATTATTATGATATGATACAAAATACTTTATTGTTCCCCCCAAAGAAAAATTCTCTAGGACTCAAATTACAAATTTAATTTAGGGCAAAATAAACTACATTTAACAAAGCAGCACCAACTGTGTCAGTCACAACAATAAATTGTGCATAACATATATTGCAGCCACCCCGTAATAGATAAATAAAGAACAAAGGTAGGTGCTGTGGTACTAATATTAGCCTTCTACCACTGTCTGTGAGTGGGTCCTACAGGTTTTGTTCAGTCCAGCTCTTTACATTGTGAAAAAAGTTGTGTCAAGCCTTGTGTGACTCCAGAGGGAGTCGGCATCAGTTGAGAATGAAGAAAAAAAAAAGTTGGTGTGGTGTTTGACAGAGGTGCGTCTTCGTCTCTGCTTTAGACTAGGCTACATTAACCGTTAAAAGCATATTACACCCAAACTATCTGCGGGCAAGTCGTACTGTGGATGTATACAGCATGCAATTTGTTACTTTTTAACAGGGGGTGGATGGACCCAGTTCATTTTGCTGTGTCCCTGCTCTCCCTCGGCTACTTGAGAATTAAGAGGAGGCTCGGTTAGCAGAGCGTGCGTCCCATGTGCAGAGGCCTTGTCAGCACTGCAGCGGCTCAGGGTTTGAGTCTGACCTGCGGCTGTGTCATCCCCCCTCTCACCCTGTCTACTGTCATCTCCTCAGCTGTCCTATCAGGAAAGCCAAGCAAGTCCAAACAAATACTAAAAAACAAAAAAAACAGGGATAGCAACCTTCGCATCGCATCTCAAATCATCTAGTTTTGACAAGGTAGAGAAGGGTTGTCTATTTATATAGACATCGATGGTTTGTCTACACAAACCTTTTGGATTTACACTGAGTCTGAAAATGCTAAATTGGTCCTTTACATCATGTTAATAAGGTTTTGTTTTATGAATGTAGCAAGCAGAAGCAGAAAAGTAAAGGCGTGCGTTTGTGTGAGTGCACATGACTTTGTTCAGTGTTTCCAATTTACTTTTCTTTAGACACACATAGAGAGAAATTAGTTGTTACAACAACAGAGCTGTGCACATCTGTGTGTGTGTCTGGGTGTGTGTGTGTGTGTGTGTGTGTGTGTGTGTGTGTGTGTGTGTGTGTGCATGTCTTTTCTGAGTCATTGACTACAAGGTGACATTGTTACTGAACAGATGCCCCTCCCTCCCTCCGTCCAACAGCAGCTGTGTCATCCAGCCATAACATTGCTGGTGGGAACAAGTCACCTCTTTTTGTTCGTAGCCGTCTGTTTGTCCATCATCACTCACCACCTTTTTCTGTCATGTACTCAGAGGCATTTGAGCCATTACTTGTCATGTAAAGGTTTAGAAAACATGCGTGTTTGCAGTGGATTGCAACATAAATAACAACGTCCCTGATACATAAATTCGCACATTGCCACCTGCTTATCTGTGGGAATACTATAATTACACCAGGTGGCACAGAGGAAAAGTATGCCTTTACTTCATCATACATTGTGTACATTTTTCTTAAAGCAAACACTGGTGTTTATTAGCAAGAATATCAGGTACCATCAGGGTAGGACCGGCAGCTGTTTTGAGTGAAAAAGCTCTGATAAACCCACTGCATGCTAACCTACTCAGTAGCAAACAGCTAACAGACTAATGCTAATGTTGCTCTGTGTCTGCCTGATACGTATTACAAATGCGTTGGTCATATTAACTCGATGACAACACTAGAAGACTGTGGCTGCAGCTAGATGCTACTGATGTGTGGATCTTTATGAATGAGGGTTAGTCCGTGACCTTTCCTGGGGGAAAAATGTTCAGAAACAACAAAAAGCTGTTAAAAACACTTTCCTAAAGCTTACACCAACAGAACTCCAATGCTGGCTGGGACTAAAGGTGATGCATAAACAGCTGCTTTTGTGTGAATGCACAGACATAGCAATAAGTTGAATCTTTATCAGCACGGGGTGTTTTAACTCTTCTGGATGTGATTGTCTGTCAAAGAGAGACTGCAACACCAAAACAAACAGAAAAAGGTGGAACTCATTTGCTTAGATGAGTAGGTGCACCCAATCAAATGACAGAGGTATTATCACATCTGATGGCACCGGCACTCAGGACATAAGCCAAAGGATGACATACCATTGCAGGAATGGACGCTTTAGGTAGGGCCAAGTTTCGCAACAGTAACTCCACCAATTTCCCACATTCAAGTGTTTACAGTATGAGTTTTTGGGGAGTACTACTACATATCGAAATAAAAAGGAGTATAAAGCCTTTTGTGGCTCCAGAGGAAACTGCATGCAATCTGATAAATTGCATCCAGTGATGTCAATCAGGGGTTGCATTGTGGTTGATGTCGGCAAAGGCAGAACACTGGTTTTCATTGCACTATTACACAGATGGATTCATTATGGACAATTGATCAAAGTCAATACTAAGGAACCGGATATCACCTTTTCCCTCACATGTATTCTTCTTACTTTCTTCCAAACAGACATTACCCGCAATGCAACATAGCCACTGAGTGACATCACTGGAAGCAAGGACTAGATCAGATTACATGCAGCTATGAAAGGCTTTTAGCTACTTTTTTCAAAAATGCAATAGTACTCCCCAATATCTGACCTTAACTTTTAACATTAACAGACTTTAATATGTGAAATTGGTGGAGTTACCCTTTAGCGTGTTCACCTTTCAGTGTCTCTTTAATCATGCAACTGTTTTGGGTTAGAGCAGTAAACCAGTCTTCCTGCTGGTATGGGGAATCGAACTAGAGACTGCACAATTACTATGAAATTACTTTTGAAGTTCACAGGGTCGTGATTTCCCCTCCATAACTGCACCAACTGAGAGAGAGACAGAGCCAGAGACACATCATGAAAATGATATGTGTGTGAGCCAGGTTTTATTTTGCACATACCTAATGCTCAAGCCAAGCCTTCCCATCTACTAGTCTGTACAGAATTGTGGATTTTGTTTTAGGGCCTCATGGTTTTTCTACATGCACCAGCACATTAGTTCCCATGTGTTTCCATTACAAAACACTCAAACTGTTGTTATGTACATTGTGGTGGCTCAGTTGAAGCCAAAGGTTCCCACAAATCCTGAAAAGCTTTGCAACTTCATCTCCTCAGGCAATTGCAGAAGGAAACTCTTTTTTGATATATCCCACGGTTTCTCTTCTTATAGACGTTTCTTTTTCGAGCGACATAATGATAATGGGATAAGGATAAACTTTGGATGTGTAAGTCAATGCCTGTGTTCTAAATTCTGTAAGGGAGAAAACTTTTTAAAACTTTCTCTCTGTCTGTCTTTGCAGATCTTACAGGTGAATCTAGTGATGTCCATCCTGCTGTATGTGATGGTCCTCGTGTACCTCTATGGTATCCAGGCAACCAACATGGACAGCAGTCGCCAGGGGCAACAGCAGCAGCAGCCGAGTCCTGACCCCTTAAATTCGCTTATCATCCAGCTGCTTCAGGCCGACCTGACGAGAGGGAGGACCAGGGGGAACCAGAGCCAACAGGGGAAAAACAGGGACACTGAGCCCCACGACCCGCTGCCTCCTCTCCTCACTGCAAACTTTCCTTTGGAGGAGCAGGGCGATGCAGAGCAGTTGGGGGCAGGGAGTCGCAGCGGAGGGAGCAGTGATGTCATTGGCCAACAGTTGATGATGTTGAACACAGACCTTCTCAGGCAGCACAAGCGGTACAATTCGCCTCGAGTGCTGCTGAGCGACCGGCTGCCATTGCAGCCGCCACCGCTGTACCTTGCTGACGATTTTGTGAGCGGCGGACTTGATGGCGGGGCGGCAGGAAATAAGACTCGAAAGAAGCGGTACGCTGAGCACAAGAGCTATCGTGGGGAATACTCTGTGTGTGACAGCGAGAGTCAGTGGGTGACGGATAAAACCCAAGCAGTGGACACCAGGGGGGATCCGGTTACCGTTCTGGCAAAAATTAAAACTAGTGCCACGCAGGACATCAAACAGTACTTTTACGAGACGCGCTGTCGGACCCCCAGGCCCTTCAAAGGTGGCTGCAGGGGCATTGATGACAAGAACTGGAACTCGCAGTGCAAGACAACACAGACGTATGTTCGAGCGTTGACGCAAGTTCGCAACTCAGTTGGCTGGAGATGGATACGCATAGACACTTCTTGTGTCTGCGCATTGTCAAGGAAACGTCATAGGACGTAAACAAAACAATTCAAGCCCTGCTGAGGATTACCTGTTTGGAATTCTACTTCCTGTATAGGATTTTATTTCCTGTTCACAGTGCTCCCTACCACAGGATTATGCGTCATGGTGGTGAAGAGCGACATTCTGCTATAAAATGAAACTTCTACTGAAGAAATCTTTGGTCCATTTAACTGATATTTCACATGAATTTGCTGCAAATCCACAAACCGGCACAGTGCCGCTATTATGGAAGAACTCGTCTGAGAGGGGTCGGGGTGGGAGGGAGTGAGCGTGTGAGGGGGAACTGTACATATAAATTATTTAAATTATATGAAATGCATGTAGTTTATACATGTTAATCTATCTATATATGACGTATGAATATATTTGTGTTATTTATTTAAAGAAGTCCTCTTCAAAATGATAAAAAAAAGTCTATAAAAAAGGAACGAAACAAGCTATGAACTCGTTTTGAGGCTATAATACAGAGCTGGGCTGCAAAGGTGCTTCACAGTAAGACTTTACATGTGCCTTGACCAGTGTGGCTGCAGAGCAGAGACATAGGACATGGTAACTCACAGACAGCAGTTGCCGCAAATGGTATGGGGTGAACCTTAAAGGTTACAGAGTTCAGGGACCTGTCCTCTTTCACTTTGGAATCATTCCTATAATCCAAAGGTTCCATGTTTCTGGGGTTCCGGCAATCCCAGGTTACTATGTTTCCATGGTGCTACTGTATGTTCCCAGGATCACATGTTCCCCTGTACGACATATGTGCTCTGCCGGGGTCCTATGCTTCCTTGGTCCAATGTTTCTAGGGTTCCTAAGTTTCCAAGGTCCTATGTTTCCGGGGGTTAGGGTTTTGACCCAAACACAATAGAAGGGTTCATGTTCATCAACATAATATTCGACTGAGAAACACAGCACCCATGGAACAAAGGACTTGGGGAACTTAGGGACCCAAGAAACACAGGAACTTGGTAACTTAGGGAACCTGGGAACATAGGACCTAGGGAACTTAGGGACCTGAGGAACATAGTTTTGCTTCCATTCCCCTGGGCTAGTATGTGGCCCAAATTCTAAGCATTACCCATTAAAGTGACAAATAAATATATCATAAGTTATAAGGTATCCTATGACCAAAACACAGATTTGAGATTTTGATTGACCAAATATATACATAACTTTCACATTTGATCCTACTGTTATATTGTAATACACTATGAGTCCATTCATTCCTCTGGGAGACAATTTTGGCAAATTAAACATAGAAGTTCCTCTTGTGGAATCTGCTGGCAGTGACTGACAGATTTAAGAGAATCCAACTGTTTGGTTTTCCTCAGACCACGTTGACTCTGTTCACAACGTTTTTACTCTCAACTGTTGTCATGAGCTGTTTTTTTTGTTTTTTCCTGTTAATAAAAAACTATATTTCTTAAAGTTGGAAACATTTCATTTACAAGGACCATTTCTATTTCTGAAAAATTTAACATGGTGACAAAGATCACATTATGTAGGTGATATATCATATTACTTCAACACATAATACAGTCCTCCTTTCTCTGTATGGTTATTACCTATTATCTACATTGCTACATTAAAGAATTTCAGCATGAACCAGTAGTCGTGAAGCCACAGACAGGACAGATAAGTCAAACTAATGTATGGTTAGTTTTGATGTCTTCCTGGACATCACAAGCTTTGTCCTTTAAGTTTCCTCAAACATGTCTAGCGGGGATTCTCAGTTATGTCAGGTGTCTCTACCACAGGCTGAACTGTGGACTCCCTAGAAGTCCTAGGGAGTGCACAGGACTCCACAGGACTCCCTAGGACTTCTAGGGAGTCCACAGTTCAGCCAGTGGTAGAGACAGTGATGGTCGATCAAAGGTCTGATCAATAGTCATTCATTCTGCTATCTGATCAGATGTTTTACACTTCAGTTATCTCACCAGTTACAGCACAGAGAGAGGAATGGAGCTAAATCTTTATCGAATGGGGTCAGTGGTCAAAGGACATGGAGAGTTGTTTTAATATGTGTGTAAATAACACAAATTAATCTGCATGCAGGGGGCTAATATATGAGAGTCCAATTTTGCATGCAGGTAATCCGCCAATCATTTCTCCAATCAAGTTCTGCATAAAACAGATTTGTCCAAGTAGCATGCATAAAAAAATGTCTGTGACTGAAGAGCACGAGAGCAATGAGTCAAACAAACACGACTTTCACACAGGAGAGTGGTGTTTGTGTCCCTTGTGAGACCAAGAGTCACACTGACCAATAACACAGTGTTTACGCTATAAAGCATCATTGTCTAATTTACTCATCGTAAAACACAATAAGCACACTAAAACAATCTCTCCACAACTACCTCGAAAAAAGTCCTTTACAGATTAAGGTGTGAGATCCTAGGATTCACAGTCCTGTACATAGCTGCTGTAAATGAATCGTTTGTTGTCAAACTGGTGTGTGTCTGCCCCAGAAGATGTGTTCCCTCCAGTCCCGTGTCCAGCCGTGTTCACTGAGAGGTCGGTAGATAGAGCCCACCCTGTCATCCAAGGTGCAGGCAGACTTCTGTCAGCTAATAGCCATAGAACTAAGGGTTAGTGTAAGCTAACTGAGCCACTTGTTAAAAGGTGGCTTGTCGCTACAAGCAATTTTAAAGTGCAAAGTTGTGTTATTTGTTTGAAGATTGGAGAGACCTGCAGTCCTACAAACTCCTTTGGTTGCCTGACATTATTTCATTCATAAACGTTCATCTACCTCCATGACAAAAATCAATCATCTGCAGGACTAATGCAGAATGGTCGCAGGAAGTATCTTAAAGGGCTGCTGGGTGCAGGGTTAATGAAGGGTAAAAGCAGGATGAACTCAAAGTCGAACTTCAGTGATGGCTATCACCATATCAACTGATATTAGTTATAGTATTTGAAACTTGGAAAATCCGAAAAGCCTGATTTAGAACACAAACCTAAGGGTAAAATTCCAGAGCAAATCTGATGATGGTGATAATCTTTTTTTATTGTTCATCTAAAACTTGGTTTCAGTCAGTCAAAAGATCATATCCGAAGTCCCTACACGTATCCATGTATAGCGAGATACACATGATATTATTTTGACAATATACAAAACACTCTAATCACTACCTGTCAAATCAACCCCATAGACGCCCTCAACTTTCCGTGACTAGACGCCTCACGCCCATACACAACACCTCTTCTCTCAACTAATGAGTATATCACAACACCACCATCAGATCCTAGCTAGAGACACTCACAATACAAAGAGATCTAGGTGTAGATAATCTATCTATGATAGGGACTAGTACTGGATCTGATATATTCCCCTGTGTACTACGCCAAAATTCACTCCTCACTCTGCATGACATACATACTCCTCTCTATATCATCCTATAAATCAATCGCGCACACCTCTTGACCCCAATTGCATAACTATTCATCCTTATCTACATAAATGATGATAATAATGTAAGAAAGGATATCTAAGGTACCTCTGACTCACAACTCTCAATAAACACATCGAGTCCAACATCATATAGACTATCTCTCCTAACCATATACACGCTACCAGATCTCACTCTTATAGCTCATAACTACTGAGTGTGGCTAACAATTCGAGTGATGGTAAGACATGTGAGACTGTAACCTCGTCGAACTCACACGTAACAGAATAGAATATTTCGAAGGAGCTTCACAGCTCTCTCGGCTCGCATCCAAAGTAAATACTCTGACTCGACTGAATGTGTATACTATTCTCATCACAACCGCATCTGATGTCTTGAGACATACTAACTCCTTCGCGTGATCTGCAGCAATACTGACATCCATAGTTATGTCATCCCTTAATCAGCACCCTCCAAAGTAAACTTTGATTTGTGTTAGAGACATAAAATGAATAGAGATGATCAACATGCGACAAGATAAAGTCTTAACAAAACCTCCATAGGCTTCGATATCTCATGAGAAGCCATTCGGATAGCCTAACGATCACCTATCCAGCGCTAACACAATTAGCCCATATAGGAGTCAACTCATGAACCGCTTCTGGCATCGGAGACACTGCAGAGAGACATAGACTTATACAATACCTCTGTCTTTTCGCTCCCCATCTCAATGTATATTACACTAGAACGTTTAAGTGCGAGATCATTGCCGCCTCTCAGAGTAGTGAACTATGATCTGACATCAGAGATCATAAATCACTATACCTCCCTCAGGTCATTCACATCCGTCGTCGTGACTTATACCAACTCTAGAGTCACATACCAGTAATGCATTTCCACTTGTAATCCATGCAACGTCCTCTCAACTAGTGCGCTCACTATGCTCTCACACTCGTAGATCGATGGAATCAGTCTCATTGCCCTCTGAATCGCCACACTCATGTGACCACTCCGCCCCCTAAGCAACTCTCTTCCAATATATCCTCGCTCGTTCAATCCTACTAGATCTAAACATAAGTTAATGCTTCTTTGCACCTGCATGTAATGAGCTCTCTCATCTATCAAGATTGTTATCCCAAGATAGCACTACTCCGCGCCATCTTGTGTGTATACACCACGTATTCTATAATACTATAACAATAACTCCCTCTGATAGCCATCAAAAGTGATCTACACAGCGTACAATATCTCACCATTGTGATGCTGTCGCGCCACCATCTGCTATCAACGACCCACGTGTATCATCACCTCACACAGAATTCTCTAGACACGTCTGTGCCTATGACTAAATAGATCTTATCCTATCGTAGAGAAAGTAGCAATCATATAGATGTGAACATCAGCCAATGTGAATGAACGTCCACTCCAATAATAATATCTAAGCGTATAACTCAACATAACATACACACCCACTATAAGACACAATTACCCCATACCCACAAATTGAATCCAAATGACTCAAAAGACACCTACACACGACCTCCCCACCAACAACACCTTAATAATGATGTACCCAACCAACTCCCCCAATTATTTTCATTTCATCTACAAAGATCCAACACGCACACACCCACAAATGCTGAATCAAATCCATCAAACGTACTAGAGATCCACCTAAGTATCTCTCCATCCGCAATCAAGTAGTCGCATATCACATTCTCACCTACTAACACATCTCCACACCTAACAGTCGTAAATATCTAGATAGAGAAGAGACTACTACCGAAAGACACCTCTATCTACATTTCTACTCAAAAACTCTCTCAACAACCAGATCCGCATCGTACACAAGCGTGTAACTAGGAGTCCGTCCTAACATCCTACTCACTACCTCACGCTTGAAGATCGCACCACTTAGTAACTCCTTATCCCGCTAGATCTCCTCAATATCACTACTCTGCAAATATCCGCAGACTATCCGACACTAACTGCCTTCCCCATACTAGGAACTATCTCGCATCTCACACAATAACACCCCTATCACCATGCCCACCTCGCGTGTCCACATCCACACACAAATGTGTCACACACCCCGTCACCTCCTAGACCATACTCCCAGCCGGCTCACTCTGCTGTACTCTCTAGTTCAGATACTAATCTGATATCTAAGAAGTCATACATGCTTCGAATTGATATCTTTCGTGCTAGCTCTACTCGAGAGATACTCACTACACACACCCGTGAGTACTAACATCACCTCGCGTATCCCTAGTCCACTCACTAACGTACTAAATAATATCTATGAGTGATCCAATATAAGTTGATATACATCCTTCCAGCGTATTGTCTACACAGTGATACCCGACCCTCACTCTATCCACAGTACACGCTCATACCATAATCCGCTGTACAGGTTGTACCAAGATCTCTGTCCAAACAATCTCGCTCATCTCAACAGAGAACTCTCTATCACATTAGCCCATAGCTCACCTTCGTCACACTACTGCTCACACGCACCAGACTTCCTCTCCACTTCTAAAGAGATCCAACCCCCGCAACACACAAACCGTCCGAGTCAATTACCTTATGATGAATATCGCTCGAAAGTTGATCTAGTCCACTCCCCACACTCGCGGATATCAGTTGTTTTCGAGTGTGACTCTTCATATCCACTTGTAACGCTCGATACCACCATCCCATTCCCAATCTATCACACACATATCCAACATACACCCAAACTATACCACACAACAGCACATCCTGATCACATATGCCGCTCACCTTGCCACATAATATCGCGCATCACAGTAGTTGAAACATCGCCTCCACTACACACAGCTACCTCAGGCAGTAGAAAATACACACTCCTGACATGTACACTGATGAGTGCGCATGACCTAACAGTGAATCAGTAGAAGTATATACGACATCAAGAGTATACCTGAAATGTCCCGCCATATCTCACTATATCCCCCTCTTAACAATAAGTCCAACATACACTATCAATATCACACACTGTGTGACCCTCATGATTACCGAAGAGATGTGTCAATAAATAGGCGTCGCACTCCCATGTCAGTCTATCCACTTCACTACACATATACCCACTCACATCTAGTTACACAATACTCACCAATAGTGATCTTGCGCTCACGCTCTTATAGTCTACTCTTATCTGCCTCCCTCCCAATAGCAATACGCTATCTCTACCTCCCCACAACAACATTTCCAGATCACGTCCTAAAATACTCACAAGATCTACTTTTGCCACCTAATGACACTCTTCACACTCACGTGATAATATACATCCTTTCGATCTTCTCGCCTTCCCAGTCATCACTACACAGCATTTGATCTGATATAATTACGACATGTCCTCACACACATCATTACTACCCAGATCTATAGTGAGAGATATAGAGTCGTAATATCTCATATTTCATATCTACAAAGAATCTCTGTGTCTCACAACTCAACTAAGATCATCATCTCTACACATGATCATTACAATATACCAAGCCTATTACTTTAAGTAACCCTCGAGTGTCCCACAACTTACTTTAATCTTCTACTTTTTAGAACATCACTCACTCTCTCGTGTAAATATATACACAGTGGTGTGTTAGTAAAACCTCTTAATATTACTTATATATTGTGAGACTATCTTGCCCCATATCGATGTGCGTACCACCTCACATCACTGTCTACTAGTTTACTTAGTCATCCGTACTCGTATCGCTCGTGCATATCCTCCTCTGTTGACTGTGAATATAAACTGACATTTCTCCGACTCTCATTGTCCTCGTTATTTCTCGAGTCTCTCTCTTACAACCTAGTGTCCACCCCATGAAAGATCCCACACCATTAACATACTCGAGCACACTATTCACAACACATAATATACTCAATCTCTGAATAGAGAAGATCCAAATCAATACGCACACAAGTGTTCACGTAGAACACAATTAGCGATAACACATCAATACTAACACAATCCAACTATCCAACATGTAAAACTAAATGATAACTAGCGCTTCCACTCCCACACACAACCATCAATCATCCACGTGCCTCATAAGCTTGTATATGAGAATCAGCCCTCTTGCACGTTCCCTCATACAGTAGAATAACTCTCCTCCTATCACTTCGTGTCTGTGTGTGTTGTGAATCTTCATCACTACCAAACCCACCCACACCCCAACCCCCACCACCCCTACCAGGACTCTAACTTCGCAACCCTGACAGAGTAGTTGACAAGACCAAAGATAGAGCGTAGTGTTTTAGTAAGAGAGTCCACAGAAATCTCAATCTATCACTCTTATATCTATCTCTATACAAGACTACGCTCTCTTGCTAGTACTTGAGAAGTGCTCCAGAGTCACTAGCTGTACTCACTCCTGTGTAGTCTATTCATGATTCATTCATACTCTATGCTCATCCTCCTTGCCAGTCTTGCCACGCGTTCGAGAGTGTGATAATAGAAAAGACACACTCAAGAGCCCCATCCTGTCTCCCATATCAGCATTGCTCGAAGTCCTCATATGAAGACGTAACAAGTACAGTATAAGTGATAGACTCGCTACTGCGATCGACGATTACAATTCTAAATCTATACCATCTCAGACTCTTATCTAGAACACCCAACTATTTGCTTCAGATTCAGATTCCTATGAACTGCTTTCGCGCTCTTTCGTACCAATAACTCATTTACATCAACAACTCTGCGAGAAGAGAGTAGTACTTCGGCAGTGCCTCATTCTCAGTGTACACTATCACTAGTACTCAGTTGTGTCCGTCAGAGAACATCCTCATAGTCCTATCGTTGTATTCGCCATACTACTCTGGGGACGGCATGATAATGTGTGGGATAACAAGTATCAATATAGTTTTATGAGTGCCATCTCACTATAGAGACAGTGATAGTACGTACTCCGATACATAGTACCAAGATCAACCTCAACTACCTCACCCTCAGTGTCCCCTCACCAGACTTTGAAATTGACATCGACATATCTAACACCACTCGGATCCATCGCTATCATCCACTGCAAGATAGATGCGTGTCATATGTGATGTCCTGATTATATAGAGAACGATCTCATCCGTGTACTTTCATCTTGTAGCCCCCACTGAGTTTTCGACAGTCACATGAATCACTCTCACTATATACACTCTACCATCCTCACACCCACATCACTACCAATAAAAACCACCATTCTCCACCCCCTCACCCCTACCCCACCCCATACACCCTCTAGGAGTGATCATTGCGCTATCCACAATCACACACTTACCCCCTATCCCCAACCACTCCCAACCACAACACTCAACCCACACCCACCACCAACCCCCCCCATCACCTACCTCCCTCTCGCTTCACACGTGATATGGCTCGCTTGTCGTGTTCCAATATATGTGTCTTAACCCCCCCCAAACCCTTCTCACTCTACCTAACCACATATACCCACCCCTATACCCCCCACACCCCCCCCCACCCCCCACCACCCCCCCCCCCCCCCCCCCCCCTCCCCCCCCCCCCCCCCCAACTTTATAGTACCTATAGTACCTCCCAATCCATGACAGCATCTGTAATTCGCAGGGTTGCATCCCTCAGTTGGACTGTAAATGTCTGTGCCATAACATACAGTTACTGTACAGTCTATATAAAGCTCTTATGCAACTTTTATTAGATTCTAATAGTGACCAGGCCCTCAGCGATTATGATAATGAACTTTGTGAACTCAAAGCAGACAGGCATATTTTCTTCCGAGGGAAGTGTTGAAAATTACTATCGAGCAGTTTAATCAAAAAAGTAGCGTGATTTGATGAACACTAGTACTACAATCCACAGCATGGGTGGGTCGCTCTTCTGTTAATGGCTTTTGCTGACGATGCAGTTATATTCTTACAGAAGATGATTGAATTTGAAGTTATACCCACATTTTCTGTTGCCAGCAAACTTTGACGCTAATGATAGCAGGGACAAAGCTTAGCAGTGATGTTGACCAAGTCCTGCTCAACTGAGGTCATCCACTGCTGATTATCTCTCACCAAAGCTTGTCACAAAAGGTGACAACATCAATTAGACATCCCACTATTAGCCACCACCACTTTTTTCCTCCCAGGTCATCAGGCAAGGTAATTTCTCCCCATTGTTTCCTCACACCTCAAGGTGTGATCAGACTTTCAAAGCCTGTTCAAGCAGCACCCTCAGAGGTGTTGAATTTGTTATTAATTTGCAGCAGGTGAGGAAAGCGGTTGGGGGGAGGGACACATTGTGCCATCTCTAATGACCCAGGGGTTTTACAGAGGGGTAAAGCTGACTTAAGGAGATGTACATACATGCAGAGCTGGGATTTGAGGCAGTAATCTCCTATTCTGAGAGGAGCTTACCACTTGTCAGGCTGCAGGGGAGAGCAGATCAGCAATGACATCAATGTGCTGACTGAATGTGTGCGTATATTCCAATTGTTTAAGGCACACTTGAGTGTAAAAAAGCATATTTCGGTAAAAGAAAGAAACTGAACCCTCGGTCAAACTGGTGCTTGCAGAGTAGGACTGGGAGGGAGTAATTGCTAAAACAGTATTAAAGCAATTAGATAGTTGAGATTAATTATTAATTCTATACATGTTCATGGATATAAACAGCATTTATCAGCCCAAAGACTTAGACTAGAGTTTATGTATGGAAAACTGACAAATAACAATTGATAGGTACCCTCCATGCATTTCTCCCGTCTCTCATTAGCTCTGTAATTCCTACTCTTGCAGCCTGAGCTAAAAGTGCAGACACTCTCAACTCATCTAATCTGTGATGTCACACCAACGTACAGGTCCAGACAGTATTAGTAGGGGAACATGGCAACGGTGATTGTGAGAGCAGCCAGGATGATTACGTATTTGAAGGGAGAGGTGCTACTACAAGAATTTTGCTTGTAACCAGGGAGAACTACTCCGTAAACCTTCCGCATCTGTTTCATGTTTTCCATGGCAGTAACGTTATGACGGTCATTTGGGGGTAAACCCCAAATAAACATTGTTGTCTAACTTTTCTTAACAATTTTATAATAATATTCACAACCATGTCGACCATTCCCTTCCAACCCTGCCTAATATGTTACCAGATCCCCAGAACTATTACAATTTGCCTTCAGGCAACACAGCTGCTCAGCCTGGGTGTTAGGATCTAAACTTATATCCCTGTTGCATGCTTGACAAGCAAGAAAAGACGGTGGATTATATCAGGAAATAGGAGTCTTTCAGCGTATGACAGCACGGCCTTGACAGACATGGGCGTAAAGAGGCCTTGCTGAGCTTGAGAGGGTTTTCCTCCCAATCCTGCATTGATACCTGCAGAGGGGATTTGGAGAGAAGGGTATTCTGTATGCTGTTCGTGCCGAGAGGTGCGTGACATCCCTGTCTTGAACTAGGAGTTTTCATACAGAGCTGGAGGCTGCTGAAAGCCTGGAGGTCACAGGTCATGAGTGTTTACAGATGGCAGGATCACAAGAAGGATAAGAACCGTCCACCAGATTTGACAACTGTCGCTGAAGCTCGTTGCTGCTACTGTATTTCTGACCGGAACTCTACCATTAGGTCTGAATAATACTAAACTGCTTCATGGCAACACGCTTCCAGCTTTGAAGACCTCAGCCAACAAAGTTCAAGAGAGGTTTTGTGTTCACCAATACTTATATGTTTGTTCTAAAGATATCTTAAAAATGTCTGGAGTAATTTAGCTGGAATTCAGCCTGTGGTCTAAAGATTAGGTGATAAAGTCTTTGTGGTGATTTCCACCTTAACATTTTCCTTGGCTGTAGTATGGCATGAGTCAGCCTGTCTATCACAATGTTATATTTTTTACAGCAAACACTTCTTTCTTGCATAAGCCTCCTACACAAACCCTTCAACCAGTCCTGCACATTAAACAAAATAGAGCATTTATAAATATCTTCCAGAACACATGCAGTAAGGCGTTTTCTGGTGTGACACCCTTATTTATTAATTTTTCAGTCACTGAAACTGCTATGGGTAGGGTTTGGCTAATTTTAGGCACCAACCAAATTAGTTATCAATCATAGTCATGATAAAAAGGAGTCATCGTTGATGTCTGGCAGGAACCAGGAGCAAAGCCATTTACCTCATCGAAGTCCAACGCACAAAGAAGTCATTATGCTTGCAGTGCTTAAACATAAAAACGTTATTTTTGGGCACTTGCTAAAAATGTCTGATGCTGTAGTTTTTTCGCTATGTTACAACATGGCTCTAGAGCTGTTATTGAAGTGGATCATTTTACTGTTTGATGTCCCAAAGAGGCACATTGTGGCATATCTAAAATGCCTGGGACACATGGCAGCAGAAGTGCCGACCATGCCACCATATCGGGCTGTTTAGAAAGAGTGTGCTGGGTGTGAGGCTCAGTGAATGGCTTGCTATCTCCAGCCATTTCATTCTATTTTCTCCTCGTGTCATGAACAAATCAGGCAATAAAACGCACTAATAATCTATTAGAAATGGTTTAACTGCTGTTTGTGATTGTTTTTATGTATCTGTTCCTCGTGTTTCTGTGTCTAAACAGAAGAGGCGAGTAGACACACAGGCTGCAGACAGGGGAGAAAGCCCTCTAAGCAGATCATAACACAAGACAATGTCCCGCTTATTCAAGAAAACATAAATACACATAAATCAATGTTCTTATTGTAAAAGATCAGCTTTATGTGTGCTTAGAAAACAGAGGAGGAGGAGCTGAATTTACAGGCGCAGAGAAATGTCCTTCTTAACCGCCGGGCTACTTTTTGCACGCAAACTGACCCTTCATAGCAGGACGTCAGTAAGGTTGGTCACAGTCAGTCGATCTTACTTTTGTCGGACTAAAATAGTTCTATGACTGTTGGATGGATTTCCATGAAACTCTGTCCAACTATTTATGTTCCTATGACTTTTCCAGTAGCGCTACCATGAGGTCGACATTTTTGACTCAGGACAACAACATGAAATATTGTGCAGACATTTGTTCCTCCATCAGAATGAATGATTTCGCTGCTCCCTGGAATTTTCAATTTAACATGCTAGACACTATTGTTTTTTGGACAAAGTTATTATCCAGTTAATATATGTTTCCTGTGCCGAAGACACCAGTTTCTTCTTCTTGAGAATAATCACAAATTAAGCACATACTCATAATTGTACTGTGCTCCTTAATTAAAGCAACACTATGTAACTTTTTCAACTTAAAACAGCTTCAAAATCATGCTGATAGTACAGTGTCTTGTAACAGGATGAATGGTGTATCTGTCTCCGTCACTCCGCCCCGCATCACTTGTTCTGCACTATGTAACTTCAGTGAGAGGGTCGGATCACAGCGTTACGTATATGTTTACTTCAAGATACAAGTTTTCAACGCATGACATTGTTATGACATAATGAGGTTTGTTTGTTGTCCGCACCTACATTACATCTGACAAATTGTTACAGCCCTTGGATTTGTATTTAGGACAGTGGTGTTGCACTCAGAAACTGCTGGAGGGGCAAATCCCACAAAATGCCAATTTCAACAAAATGTTGCTTTAAGTTGGGTCCTGTATCATTGTCTTTCAAGTAGTCTGGCACTATTTGAAAAATGTTTTTTTGGTGAAATGCACAGTATGTCATTTCTGTAAAGTCAAGTCTAAAGTCTTGGAGTTTAGTCAATCTAAACAAAAGTCGTGTGGTGTTATAGAATTGCTGTCTTCATCGTCAAGCAACCGCCTTTACTAATGAAAATCTATCTAATGTAATGTTTTTTTTTGTTTTATTTAATTTCTACTTTACGTTCGGCTCCATTTCCTTCCTCACAATCCGACCAGGTATAGTGACAGGCAACTAAATTAAACACTCCGTTGCACTGGCAAAATGACAAATTTCTCTGCATTTGAACACATTTAGGATAAAGTAATTGCACAACTCAACTAGATATATAACAAAAGGTTTAGTCATTTTTAGACATTTTAATGCAAAATGTCATATGCCATACCTTCAACTAAAGTGTTTGTATGGGCCCAAGGCCAGTCTTTCGACCACATTTAAGACATGACAGCTTATGCAATAAATAAAGTTGTGGCTGAAAACCATTTTAAAAAAGGGGCCACCCATTAATGTGCAGACACTTGTAACATCTGACAGTTCTCAAGCCTGCATGGATTTTCATTGCGTGTGGGAGTCCTGTCATACATACATTTCGCCCAGCTCTCATGCCAAAAGATTTGATGTTCTGGGGATTAAACTGCGCTTTAGAGGGCTGGGTCGTACCCAGAGCAAGTGTTTCTTTCAACACCAGACATTCCACAAAACTGTTTTGAGGCATCCACTAATACCGTGCATTTGAACTCCCAGTATTTCAAGACATGACTCCTAATATGGTCCGCAGGGAAGCCAACTCACAGCAGTGCCCAAAATAGGAATGTCTTGCAATAAATTCTAAATCTACTGTATGTACACTTAGCCCATTGCAGAGGCTGCTTATTGATGTTGAGACAAGCCGCCCATTGTGCTGCAAAACACAAACAACCTTATTAAATTTGGTTTGAGGTTGTTTCAAGGCGGCAGACATGAACATATTAAAAGACAGGGATACAATTACATTTACAAAATTCATTTACATTGACATGTCAGGAATGCCTGTATGCATCCTGCAACTGATTTGCACTGTCCTATATATAGAAAGTTCATTTTGACCTATAACACTCAAAAACTCCGAAAACTGAAGCTACCACAAATGCACACTCAATCAGACAAAACTTGACCAATGTTTCATATGTGCTTCCCTCTCTATCAGCATGTCACGCAGCTTTACCGCTGGCACAGGACCTTGACATTGATAAAAGATAAACAGAAGCATTGCCAAGTGCTTGATCTAAAGAGGAAAGACAGCGTTCAGAGTGTAAAGGACTTTTTAAACCATGTACATTCAATATTATTGACACTGGCAGGGGATGAGAGAAGCCCACATGGAGGCATTTAATTGGGTGACAATGGGAGGCCTGTGTAGACAGCACAGGCTCAGCCCATACACACACACACACACACACACACACATACACACCAAGGGATAAGAACAGAGGAAATGGAGGAAATGAGGTGCCTTTTACTTAGATGACTGGCAGGTGAAATTTTCTGAGATGTCAAGGCGTCTCTGCAGTGTGAACATCTGGAGTTAAATGCAGCATCGACCACCCACTGGGTAGGTATGCATGTAACTATGTATGTGTGTGTGACTGCGGGGGCGCTTTGCTTTTTGGAGCACAAATCGTCCATCAGGAGTGTCGTTTCTCACACACACACACACACACACACACACACACACACACACACACACACACACACACACACACACACACACACACACACACACACACACACACAAAACAAGTATATGTCCAACGCCTCTAAACTGCTGGAAAGAGACAAACTGTATAAAATCACATGGATATAATATATAGTCAGTCTGCAGTTGTTTGGGGTTCAGATTTGAAGATAAAACAGATATTATTTCCTGGATTATGTAACTGCCTCTATGTGCAGAGCTGGACCTGTGTCAACTCTTACTGAAGTCAGTGGATTAATGGGTTAGTTTGGTCCCAGACTGTTTGTAGGTGTGACAGTGTGTATGGAGGTGTTGTGTGGTCATGAAAAAAAGAGTAGGTGGATAATTTTTTTTTTTTTTTCCTTTTTAAGCATCTAGCAACTTTTCTGTTGAACATGCTTTGAGTGGTTCGTCTCCTCTGCAGGCTGGTGACTCTGACACAGAGCCTCTGTAGCCAATGCAGACACACTTACACCTGAATTCTTTCTTATGACCAGCAGGGGGTGACTTCACTGGTTTCAAAAAGAAGTCCGTTTGTATGTAAGCTTATGAGGACAACTGCCCTACTCGATTTATTACCTAAATGAGTATTCGATTTTGGAAGAAAACACATCAGCGGCTGCTTTGCGAGAGGGCGCACGGCATGACGGGTCAGAGGAGTCGCACTTGCACAGCGTCACTCACTGCTGAAAGTGAATCGCAACAAAAACCGTGGCAGATGAAGATGGCAGAGAGAAAAACAAAAGGGCAGAAAGTTCAGAGCCCAACTCAGCAGCAGAGAGACTCCAAGCAACCTAAAAAAACCCGTTTGGAAATACTTCGGATTTTGGTCAGTAGACGGCAAAAATGCGGAGCCTCGAGATAAAGTTGTATGCAAGCTGTGTAAGCTACAGTTAGCTTACCATTCCACCACTAGCAACATGAGGGCACATCTCGAAAATGTGCACCCAAATGAGCATGCCATGATGTCTGGAACTCCAACTAGACAGCCACATCTCGACTCATATTTTTCGCTGCCCACCACAAGCTCTTTGTGTTTTTTTAGAGGGAATCTTCGAACATCATTTTAGAGCAATTTTGTCAGCCCTAGTACAAAAAAAAAAAATATCAAGGTCCAAATGTCGTCCACAACCACATGGTTGATGTCACAGTGGGTTCACACTTAGTCACAACTTCAAAGAACCAGCTACAAACACTTCTCAGACAAATGGATGTCGGGTTAATGCAGTAGTTCAGCAGGGTCATCACAATTAGATGGTTCCTTGTTTTCCATCTTCAGCTTGTAATGAACATTCCATTTCGCCCCGCAGCCTGACAGTTACTGTGATCAGTCACGCCACCAGATCTGACTCCAGTGCAATGAATGGATGTCTACTGCTTCATCCAGCCAAATGTGTTTCTATATCAGAAGAATGTGCCAAAAGTAAAAAACTAATCAAAAGAGTCTTTGTGCTTTCCACTCTTCACCCCCTCATTTTCCTTGGGAGTAATTAATGTGACTGGTTTCTATTTTAGTAAAGGATGTTTTTCCGTGTGATGTTTTTTTGTTAAGTAGAGCTGACCCCTCTCTGTTTGTGTAGTCCGATCGCTGGTGATTCGCGCCCAACTCCAAATCCTCGTACGTCTTGAATGTCCAGGGTCATATTGTGGTTTGAAATCCTCTGAGCATACACACTGTAAATGTTTGTTTTCCTCTAGAGTTCAAGGTGGGCTCAGTTTATACAGCTGGACCTGACCCGTATAAAAAGTGGTTGAGTCCACATTTTAAAATCTTAAATGACCCATGTCTAATTAAAAAAGGGAATGCATGGCAGAACTTTAGAGAATTACTATATCCCATTATCCCTGTTCTCATACACAAGCGTGCAACAGAAAATCTTTCCACGGTCAAATGTTCTATTTCTGATGATTCATGAAACTAATAAAGAACCCCACTCTCCAGAATGATTTTTATTTCATGTAATTTGACCTAGTCTGAGATGTTTTTTATTAAATGTGGTTATGGGTTTTTATTACTATTAATGCGAAATATGTTTCTTTTTTGGATTTCTTTTCTGACAAAGTCAGGAAACTCATAAAAAATAATGAACATCATCCCAAACACTTGGGTTAATTTCCGGATGCCGGGCGATTTATTTTCTCTTTTATGGGAGAAAAAGCAGCCAGTTCCAATATTATTTTATAATTGAAGTTGGTAAATTGTATTATCACAATGTGAAACCAATGCAGGCAGAAATAAAGCAAATAACTTCAGTTTTATTGTGTAAATTCTTCTGGACAGCTTCTCCTGATCACCTTTATAAGTGGTAAGCAGAAGCAATCATAATCTGATAGCTCAGTCATAGTTAATAGACTACTAAGCTAGTAACATTATCTGCAGGGCTTGTATGAGCTAGTTTTGTACTCAACTGAACAGCTAAGATTGTCAGTGCACTGAACATACCATTGAACTGAGGACAGTCAGAACCAGCACTGAGCGTCAGGCTGTATTAACAATGATGCTTGCACTCATTTGAATTTGAATCAATACATTTACTTACAGATGTGACTCAAGAAAAAAAAAATGAACTTCACTGACTTTGAATCTTTGCTGATTCAAATCATTTTGTTCAGTTTTGTGCAAAGTGTGATTTCGGCCTCTGCTGTGGGATGTGCTGGTGAGTACTTAAAAAAAAGGTAGTTCATCAGAAAAGATTGGATGATTTCATCCAAGACAATGTTGATGCTTTGCACGAGTGGAAGGAAGTGAGTGAAGTTTCTGGCAAGATGCCTGCAAGCAAATATACTGTATATAACCTGTTTTCTGACCACTGAAAAGTGAACAAGTATTTATGTCATTAAATGTAATTTATCAATGAGAAATGAGCACAAAGCCGGTGTGACGGTCTGACTGACTGTCTGACAGCACTAATGCAGGATCAACACAGGCTAATACATACAGGTGGACTTCTGTAAAAGCTGCTACTTTATGGTGCACAGGGAATTCAATGGCTATCACTCATGTTTTCATTATTTCTCTGACAGCCAAAGCTCTGACTCCTCTCATGTCTCAAATTGCCTTAAAGCAATCACATTACACACTGTAAACTGTTTTTACAGGGGTCTTTCCTCCATTTAAGCCCGTTGTGATATTTCTTACCCTCCATGAAACAGACCCTTTTGCGCTCTGTTTTCTTTTTTTTTTATATAAACCTCCAGCTCTTTTCAAAGAAAAACTTCAAGTGTTTTAAAGAGTGTCATAACTGGTCTGTTTCCCAAGTCTTCCAGAGGACAAGGGTGTAAGACGGCAATGTGAGCTCTTGGCTTCAACAGAAAGACGGAGATCCTCTCTGCAGCACTCCTGTTCCCATAACTCTCTGACATAATGTTATTTTAGTCCCTGTCTGAGTGGAGTTGTAACCCGGTCACTCTAAATAACACCTTGTCTGTTTCTCTCACAGCTTGAGTGCCCCAGTTTTGGTCATAAAACCATGTTTATCTTTCAAAGTAACAAAAAAATGGTAACTCCGGATCACCGCAGATCACTGCAATGAATATCATTAATTTCACTGCAGCTCACACAGGGATGGTGTCATTAATCACTGAGACTGGCTACCAGACTAACTTAGCTAAAATATATTCTCCCTCTTACATGAAACTAGCAGAAGAGGTTATTTGTTATGGTCAAATAATTTTCTGGACAGCATAAATTAACTAATTACGTCAGTTGGGCTACATGTAAGCTACAAGTGCTTTTTGGACAGAGTGCATGTCCCTGTAAATCCGCATCTTCATTGTAACACAAACTCAATTTGTATTCTTTCTTTGGTAGAAACTACTTTTATAGTAAACCGTTTATAGCGAGGTCTGTGGATTATCCGGACTAACCAGGATACCGGGATGGCTATAGGAATGGTAATACTGGTTATTTGATCCACCTCAGATGAAATATCGCTACACCTATTGTATGGACTGGCCTGAGAGTTTGTGCATACATTCATGGTTCCTAGAAGATGAACCATAATAGAATGCCAAAGGAATGAGTCCTAAAACCAGGAAATAATTCAACATTTTTACACTTCCACTTCACTCGTCTCTACGTCATTGGGTTTTTTGAATGGGTTTTCAGTTAGATGCCTGAAATAAGGTCTGCGTTGCGCACAGGCTTAAGAGATTTTCAAATGTTATCCTGCGACATGAAATATGCCAGTAAATCCCCCCACTTGTGAATTTTGAATTTTTTATGTGTCTTTAAAAAGGTGGTTGCTAAGTTAGACTACAGAGGTTTTCGGGGTGAACATGTCTCATATTTCTGATATGCGTGGCACATTTGACATGGATTGAGTGGCATCTTAGCGATAAACTTGCAGATCGCAACATCCTGAACAGCCGTCGCCTCTCTAGACTTAAAAATTAGTCTTTTACATTTACAGAGGGGGACAGGTCTTCTTCCATGGAGTCCACGAGGTTGCACAGTCATTTTTCTACTGTAGCCCAGTAAGGATTTGACTAAACTTTGTCCCTGCCAACAAAGATCTCCTACAGTGACCACTCTGCCTCATCTAAAATCAGAATCTGCCCCCACAAACACACATGTATGGATACATTCATGCACATGCCCTAATCACTAACCTCAAGTTAGTGATCACACACCCAAACACATATGTACACCTGGGCTACTATGAGTGTTCAGCAAGTGGAGCCGAGTCCCCTGAGGCCCAACTGTGCTGGACAATGGGTACTGAGGAGGAGTTAATCCTCTTGCAGTGCTCAACTTAGTGGCCGAGGGATCAGGCATTAAGACACGAGGCGTGTTGGGAATCCTTCATGACAAGAGCTTTCACAGACTCATGCCGGGTCACCACACAGCAGTGTGCTCACATCTGATTTCAGCCAACATGTTAGACCTTTGGAATGAAAAAGGACATGGTGTCACACAGGCACCGTGCCACAGCAGTGATGAACTTTGCTCTTGCGTCGGTTCAGTTGACCTCAGCATTTGGTTGGGCTTTACAGCGTTCTGTCTGATCTATGACACAGCTGTCAATGTTGGTCAGCAGCTGTCTACATCTGTACATGCATGCGCTGTCTGAAGCCATTCTGAAATTATAACTGGATCCAGTGGCTCAAAACCAGAATTATTACCCCTGATGAAGGAGCATCTCATGTTCTACTCAATGAATAAGGTCCGGATCTGCAAGATGGACTCATTGGTCAGGAGAATTGTGTGACTCATACTAGACTATTGTAGTAAAGATGGAGCTGATCATCGAGGTTAAGCTCTCCATTAACCAGCTGATCTTTGCTCCAACCCTCAGCTGTGGTCATGAGCTTTGGGCAGTGCTTGAAAAAATTAGATTGCGGATACAAACAACCCACATGAGTTTCTTTTGCAGGATGTTGGAAAGAGTCAGTTGATGTCATTCTGACGTCTGTTAGTCTCCCAGAATCGTCTCTTTAAAGAGCTTTAGGCATGCCAACGAAGAAGAAAAGGGACATTTTTGAGGGATCATACATCCTGTCTGGCCTTAAAGGGTCTCAACAAGTTCTCCAAATTAGATGATGAACACACATTTGTGGATGCCCTTTAGAACAACAGAAGCGCTGTCTGATCTGATGACCCTATTGGCATGATGGTGTAATTTGTCTGTCCCTTCCAGTGCCACCACAAATCACAGTTGAAGAATATGTAGATTAATTTCTAAGGTGTGGCACTTCTATAATTGCGACTGGGAGCCACAAAATCAACTTGTTGAGGTTTCGGGAAGATGTGTGTTAAGGTTCGGGTTACAGTATCAGCTGAGTTCTAAAGTTTTTGGAGCAATTGTGTGGTCATGGTTCAATGGAACTAATTATGACTTTCACTGGCAACTGAAAGTGAACAGTGGCCTGCTGTGTTTGATCTTTCATCAAAGGTCTCCTTTCAATAAAAATACACCATCCAGTTCTGATGTAACTTCTCTCACTGGTCCTCACACCTAAACCCCGGCCACTGCTGTCAGTAGTTCCTCATTAACTGATAGGCTTAACCACTGTTTTTTCAGCCACAGGCTTGAAGTCACAGTTTGAAATCTGGCAAGCTGCCTCGTAAGGTAAAAATAAGGATGCATGGAAACTAGAACTCGAGCCCAAAGAGACTTCGAGATTCTGACTTGAGCCTAAAATAATTTTGTTTTAAAATATACAGCCAGTCTTACAAGTGAGACGCTATTGATGAGAACTTTTATCAAATGTGTATCAAAAGTCAGTGCATTCAGGGATCCATTCTGCAGCAGTTTGAAGATGTGTATAGGTGCAGCACAAGTTTAGAGATGAAGCCAAAACAGAAATATCTTGTGTTCTCTGCATTTTGTCCCACTTGCCCAAATAAGAGCATGTGAAGAGCGATGTTATTAAAAATGGATTACAGTGGCATGAATGAGTCCAAGGGGGTAGCAATGACTAGGACTGAACACAAAGGCCATATAAGGAGCTCAAACCTGCATTATAGGATTTTTACATATAAATGGGTGTCCTTCACATTCAAGGTCTTGCCCATCACTTCCAGATAAATCTCTGTTTTTTGCAGAATGGATTTTTTTTTATTATTTTAATGTAGAGTTTCTGGTGACTTTCCCACAGTAGCACAATGGTACTGATGACTTTTACATCAGCCAACAAAGGATGGTTCACCAGACCTGAAGGGGGAATAATTATAAGGACGGCGAGGCTACAGTGAGGCTGTTTTGTCGTGGATCCAAATAATAAAAACCGCATTGCTTGATTGAAGTAAAAGTGGACTGTTGGGAATGGTAGAAGTATGGGATCCACTGAGGCCAATCTAGATTTATAACCTCTAATGAATAGTGAGCATTTACACAGCCTTTTCTTTTTAAAATACACAGATATAACACATTTCTACAGGTTTATGTCATGCTTTTGGGGGAAGCAGATCTGTTTCCCTGTTACAAGCAGCAGGCTGATGAGTGATGTCAGGACATCGGGGAGGTTCAGGTCAAAGATCACATCTTATTGAGGGTGCTAAATGTACAGAGGCTGTGGGAAGTGATGTGCGACAGCAGTTCGACGTGTGAGAGTGTGTGTTCCTGTCTGTTCCTGTCTGTTTTTGAGAACATATGGACACTATAAGTGCCCTTTTGTGGTTTTAGAATTCAAGTATCCAGTGGCCAGCTAAGATGTCCTGTAACATTTAAGATGTCCTGCTTATTGCATCCTTATGTTGCGATGAAACTTAATGCAGTTAAAATGTTTGAGGAACTCTGTGCAGACATGTATTGTACATAATGACCACGTTTGACTGCACCACAACATCATTACAGGTTAGATTTATTAACCAAATGTTGCCACAGTATGGCTTTATTTAGGAATAATGTGTGTAAGGCTCACAGAGGACATATTCACATGGTTTCCAGGCCTGCCAGCATTCTGCGATTTCTCATTATGAGTTTGCTCTGAGGTTAACAACCTATAAAAACACGTTTATAGCTGCAGTCACGTTAACATACATTATTGTACAGTGGGAGGATGCAAATGTCGCACCTCATAAAGAGCAAAAACACAACACGCAACTTCTTTTGATCTTGTGCACGCACGCACGCACACACGTGCGCATTACTGTGTTTTCTCAGTACTTTATATAATATTTACATATATATTTCATAACTGTATGAGCACCCTGCAGTAAGGAACTCAAAGGATAAGTTCAAACAAAAATAAAAACGTAGCCAATATCTACTCACCCCCATGCCGAATCAAAGTCAGGGGATGTTTTGTGGTCCACAAAACATTGCTGGAGCTTCACAGTGAAACACTGTTGCAGCATTCTCCTGAAGTAGATGAGGACGTTTTTAAAACTTCAAACAAAACACAACATTATTTGTTGTACAACTCGTCTGGCATTTTGATGGTCATTGCTTCCTCATTTCCCCTCCCTCTCCATTGCATTTTTCTCTGTCGCTTCTTCATGCACAACCCAACCTACCTCAATGCTACTTTGCACCTCATGTAAATATTGTAAATACCTTATTGTAGTTATTTAGTCTATTTTATTCATATTCATCTAGTGTACTTAACATGCTGACTTGTTTGTGGGTGTGTACAACTACTCCATGTGCCAACACGTTATTTTTATCCTTGATGACCGGTTGAGCTCATGAACCCGCTACAGATATACAAATATTCTTAGCTCAGCAGCTACAGTGAAGATTTGTCGATAACATCTTGTAAAATCATTTTGGGATCTTGGGGCTACCAGAGATCTGGACCATGCCAGACCATTGGAGCCATTTTGCGTTTTTCTTTGCTATGTTTTTTTTTTATTATTACATTTTAGTCCCCCATCTACTTCAGTTGTTTAGGAGAATGCTACAACACTGTTATAGTGTGAAGCTCTTCCTTTCTTTTGGGTGACCTTATCCTGTCATGTTTCTGTGCTGTACTCGCATTTTCTTTTTTTTTTTTTACAGAATCAAAACAGTTTTGCTGTTATTTTTATTATGGGAATAAGTTGTGCAGAGCTTTAGTCACGTATCATGATTAATTTTATGCAGTGAGTAATCCTTTGTGTATTTTTCCATGTAATCAACATTATAATTTATATCGACTGGGTGTGCCTGTCATCATGAATGAACTGTGACGCCGTGTCAGATCGGAAAACTACACAGTAGATTGTCAAACAAATTATCAACGCAGTCAGGAGGTTCACTCTCACTTTGACTTCAAGTAGCACTGTAACTGCTCCCAGACCTGTTCCTCATAAATGTGTCAACACTGCAACAGGGTTGAGTTCACTGGAAACGTTTACTGTATATCCATGACAACAGCTGTTGGCGCTGTCACAGTCCTTATTAGCAGCCCACTGAAAGAGCTATTCATTAAGATAAGAGGACATGATGAACTTTATTGACTCTGAAAGGGAAATGCAGCAGGAGAAAGTGGGCTGTAAATAAAGCCAAAGCTGCGTGTTTACAGCGCTAACCTGTGATTGATGCAAGCACACGGGAGCTGTGCTGACATGTCAAAAATAAAATGACCACAACAACTGCTTCAAGGGCCCAGACACACCAAAGAGACACAAAAGTTGTTGACAGTTTAAGCAACTGTCAACAAGCATGACTTGCTTTTAGTTGCTTTTTATGTGTCTCGGCCAAAAAGTTGCACTTGAACACACTGCAATAACCACAGCCAACACCCAGAAAAAGAGGTTCCATGCCCAATGGCAGACGAAACAGCATAGTGAGTACTAGTGGGTACTAGTGATATTGTTTTAAATGTTGAGATAAAGTATCCAGAGGCCAAATTTAAAAAGCCTCAGAAAGATCGATGATGCTCTTCTGTCTTTTGACTGATTTTTTATTAGTGGGACAGTGGCACTTCTGTCACTGTACTGTGGAAATAGCTAGCATGCAAGCTGTATGCCGTCACCATATAAGAACCTGTGTAGCTCTGATCAGAAACTGTTGGGACTATCAGTCGGTGAAGGAGGCAGGACGCATCTGTTATTAGAAAATAAAAGAAACTATCTGATTGAAGCAGCAGGTATTGATCAGCCCACAGCGGACACTAAGGAGTGTGTGACAGTCAGTGTTGACCTACAGGTGAGTAATTGACTTTTAACTGTGCACATTTTTGATCAGTTTGACCTCATTAGAGCTTTTTTTTTAACCAAAAATACTACTTGCTTGATTTGATTTTTCGCCAGTATAACTGTCACAAAGCACATACGAATGTCAGTATCCTCATCTGAATAGTTGAAGAACATGTTCAATAATGTATGTATCTGAAAATCAGTAAGACTGGAATCACTGTGAATATCTGTGTGTCATGAGCAGCAGACACGTCCTGGATTAAGATGACTCATGTGAAAAGGTTTCAAGGGATCCCCATGTCGAAGGTACGTTAAGAACCAATCGAAACAAGGTAGAAACTTGACCAAGGAGATAACAACACACTGGGAAATAACCTTGTTTATTAAAGTTTCTTCATGTGTCCATTCCTTAACGACCCTATACCATGTCGGGTGATGATACTCCCCTAAATGTTATTCAGTGGAACAAAACAGCTCTTTCCGAGAAGAGGCCATAACAGGACAGCAGCAAACAACAAGTAACCCATCAACATTTCCACAGTGGATTTGTTCCACATCTGGATTTTGTAGTTTGGGTTGAGATCTCCTGATTGCGAAGGCATATGATTCGTATCATTTTGAACTCGTCAAACTATTCATTGTTCTCATTATGCCCTGCGGATTTGGGGCATTGACGTCTTATCACAGACCACACCCATTGGGTTTCACTGATTTGTCACCCAATTACATGTAACCTCCCAATTTGGCAGATTCATATTTTGACCTTGTTTTCATATTCAGTATAGTGCCACTGTGCCGGGAGGCCACTTCCACTAGGGAACGCCCTTGACATGGGGTGGTGTACTTGGTCCGTAACATTGTTTATATGGATGATTCCTGACAAGTTGCATCCGCATAGCTGCCAGAGGTCCCAAGGTTGCTCAGCAGAACATTGCATTATAATGAGACGATCAACTCACATCGCTTGTCAGTGGTTTTTACGTTGTGGCTGATCGGTGTACTGCAATCAGTTGAGACCCCACATAGCTGATCTCTAAGTATCTGATCTGATCCGACTGACTGCGCCGGTAATGATAAGTGCATCCGATTAAAAGGGGCAAACACTTACAACAAACATATATTTTATTTTTTACATTTATACTTAAATGTACTACAAGGGACTTTGAACTGGTTGTGAAACAGTCTCAGTTTAACACTGATGCCTCTATGACCTCAATAAGCAAACAAGGCCATCAACGAGAAGATTGGCCTTTTCTGAATACTCATTGTAGTCGTTCTTAATGCCTGTCACTGCGTCGGATTCTGAGGTATCTCAGTCAGATAATGAAAAAAAAAAAAGTTTAGTGAAGTGTTGAGAATAAACTGAGGAGTCTCACAGACTGAGGTTTGTAGTCTGGTGGTACAATAAAGCCCCAATACAACATTACTTTGTTTCAGTTTTGTCTTCCGGGGCTGCCAGAATCAACAAAAATGAAAATGCCTTGGAGGCGCTGGAATACAGAACACTTTGTAGAGAATTTGCTTTCATTTTGACATTAGGCTCTTTTTCTGTTCGAACAGAGTCATTGAGGCCACATTAGGTGCACTTAGATTCCTTGCTCAATATAAAAACTTCCTAGAGGATGCATGCCTTTTTTTATTAGGCACTTAAAATATGAACAGTCAATACAGAGATGGTTAATACATGCAGACAAGATACAGGCTCGAGGCAATTCTAGGAGGAAGATGTTATAATAAAACTATGATGTTGAGGAATGGCTGTTTTTCTGGTTCTAGTCAATGAGAGGTTTGTGTAAAGAGGAAGACTATGTGTTTCTGGGAACACCCGAAAATACAACTAAAGAAGCGGCCGAAGGAGCTGGAGCTTTGGGGGACGACTGGAGTGAGAAAAAGGAGGAGAGGGTAAGAGATGAGGAGGAGCCAAAACACACTATTATTACACCCCAACCAACTGAGAAAACACACATGCTGTGTTTAAGTATCTTTGTGTGTGTTTATGTGTTTCAGGTCCGCTGGCGACTGGAGAGAGAGCAGCAGGAGAAAGAGAGACTTCGGGAAATAGAAGAGGGCAAGAAGGTGAATACACACACACACACACACACACACACACACACACACACACACCAGGATGATACACACTATATAAGTCTGTACATCTGTGTAACTGAACAGCCCCTTCACTGTCATCCGTTGGCACAGCATGAAAGCTCTTGCTAAACGACACCAGCTCACACACACTATTTGCCCCTCTTGCGGACAGAGGACTCATGCCAATGCAAGCATTCACACTCTTTTTGGTCCACCCAAACGCAGGCACAGACACACAGGTTACTACACACAACCAGGCCACAGTAGCTGGATCTGATTGGTGTAATGACAGATCATTGTAGCTGTCAGCACTATTTATTGGCAGCTGAACTCAGAAGGGAAGAGAACACTTGAGATTTTGGATCGCAGCCATCACTTTTCTTGTTCTCATAGTTGTTTTTCACCGTCCCCTAAACCAGCTTTGAACGGAGGAAGTTGTTCCGAAGCCAGACGCATCCCAGATTATTTCTTTTTTAAGACGCGATATGTAAGAATTTTAGTTCAGTACCTTCAAAAAATAACTATACCAACGGCGTCTGAAGAAATGAGAGTATTGACGTTATGTCAAAGACGTCAGTGTCCTGTGTTGAAGAAATAAGGCTAGCATGCTAACCAGCTAGCCCCAGATATGAAAACCTCTGCTAGCAGTGTGAACACCAACACTCCCCTGGTAGTCTAGCTAACTGCACAGCTTACTGAGCTAACAATAGCTACTGTTAGCAGCGGTTAGCAGTTATTCTGGTGATATGCCACCCCCATTTGTCGTTTGCATTAAAACTATTCGTACATACTGCACCTTTAAACAATCAACAATTAGCAAACGTCAAACTGACTTATCTTTCCTCCGGTTAATCCTTCCTGTGAATGGAGCTCGTTATTCACATTTTGAAGACTGTGCTTAACGTTTCATGAGAGCAGCCGGTTACAATCAGCCTAATGGAAACACCGGGGTGAACAATCAAGGCAGACAGGCAGCCGTGTGACGCCAGATCGATGGGTGTTAATTTACCGGCGAGGTTCACTTCATTGCTCACGGCGAAATCAGATTCACTTCCATGGAAACGACAGCCCGGGAAACACACAGCTCTGGCTCTCTGTCAAGGCTGCCGGGCTTATCAGTGGCTTCTAACTTCACTCACTAAACATGGACACACACACACACACACACCCAGAGACATGTTGGAGCACACTTAATAGTGGTTGAACAACAAATATCCTTTTAAAAAGGAGCAGCATGATCACAATTTAGATTCAGTCAAAAACGCACACTTGCCAAAACAGATGGACGTCCTCATAGACATGGAATGCACATGCAAAAACAGATGTGGGTGCTCAGAGCAGCCACCCCGTTTCTGACAAGAGTGTGTGAGGTCAACAGGGGGCGTCGGCTGTTGTTGTCAGTGTTTCCGCTGCGCGCGCGCGCGCACACACACACAGGCAGGAAGCCGATGACAACATTTACCCCGATAGGAACAGTCACTCTCACCTCAGTATGGAATGTACTTTCCACTGAACCCTATCTTCACCTCAGACACACACACACACACACACACACAAACGCTATACACAAATATACATGGACTGCATGACCTGTGAATGTGACCCCTGACATTTGCACGCACACACATGCATACACAGAAGGCATGCACGCAGCCTAAACATGGAGACACGCACCCAAACACAGTCACTTTCAGACAAGCGTTACTCTTGATACAATCCTACACACACACACACACACACACACAAACACACACTCACCACTGGAACGTCACAGTCGAGCCAGAGGAATTCCAGAAACACTCTGTCATGTTTCTAACTTCACATTCAGGTTGAATGAAAAACTGCTACTTACCAGTTAAAACAAATTAAACCAAATTGCCCAGAAAAAAACACAACATTTTATGACCAAGGCACATTCTGAATGCCATTTCCAATTTAGCTCTCTGGAAAAAAGGCAGGATATCGTACTCCAAACACATTTAGGCGTTTTTTTTTTTTCAACATAATGTGCATCCTGACAGAAACAGGGGGTAAGCATTTTTCCAACGACAAATTTGAGGCTCCTATCTCAAAAAAGTCCAGCCACACAGGATTTTTCCTTTAAGGACCTGGCAACTTTATCCAGGGAGGGCAGAGTGATAAAAACATGGGTGCAGTCACATGCTGCCAATTCTACCAAACGTCATTGAGTTCAACGCCAAAGAATGCTTCTGGGCATCTTTACCTCAACACCAGACTCTCTGAATTCTTTGAGGCATGTCCTGTCTTCAGTAATTACATGCCATTTAATTTTTAGAGCAGTAGGGAAAACTTGGTGTATGCAGTTGTACGAACAGAATCCAGCATCTGTACTGTCCTGGACCGGTAAGAGTACAATAAAACAGCAAAAGCAGTTTAATGCAGAAGCTGAAACCAACGGAAACCTAGTTAATTCAACCCAAAACTGTAATGCTGACAACGAATGTGGGTTGTTTGTCCCTGAAAACCTTTAATGACCCTGATGTCAATCTGAAAGGATTTTCTTTGCGGCTCCAAGTTCAAGTCAAAGATGTAGATTTGGTCTGACAGGTCTCTGCATACTGTATAAAAACACAGGGGGATATTGAGCTCGTGGGCTTTTCATCAGTAAAGTGAACAAAATGCGTGTTGTAAGTTTAATCTCCTTTCTGTTTGGCACTGCAGCTGATTCTTTACATTATGTTTCCCTCTCCTACTGCTTCAGAATTTATTTATTATTTTTTTTTTTTGCTATACTATACTGCATTTTGAATGCCTCACTGCAGGTCAAGTGTAGTGCAATGTGATTGACACAGCCAATTAAACCCTGACAGTAAGCAGACCTGTAAGCTTTTCAGCCATGCAAGCAGTGCGTCTCTAGAGATGGTCCAAGACACACGTCGGTCCTGACTGAAATATCTCAACAACTATTGGATTGCCAGTAAATCTCAGACACAGATCTATGGTTGCCAGATAATTAATTGTAGTGACTTTGCTGATCTCCTGTCTCTTTATTCAACTGCATCAGCAGGACAACATTTCCGTTTAGTCAGTAAGCCGTCTCAAATGACAAAGACCTTCATGGCTCCCAGATGATGTAACTGGTGGTGATCCAAACTTTTTCTCAACAACCAGTATTGGGCCCAGATTATAATTTGATTTGGTTCAGTTCTATTTTAAGCAGAAAATGTTACCATGCTAACATGCAAAACTAATGTGGTTACATTGGTAACTGTTATACCTACTCCGTATTAGCATATTAGCATGATTTCGATACCAGTCCAGGCAAAAAAATTTAAGAACTTCCATAAATGTCCTCAAGTATTTTTCACTGCTCAAGTAATATTTCGTCTCATACAGCCTCCCATATGTGGTGTTAAAATGATAAGATCAAAGCGTCTGTAGAAATCAGTCCATGTGTGTGAGTCAGAGATCACACTGATGAGTAACGTTCAACAGTAAAATAAAGAGCGTCATTATCTACAGTGTCTTCTTTTGGTACATTTGGTAACACTGAAAGCGGTCTCATTCAGTCACTTATAATGGAAAGCTGACGTTGTTTAAGACATCTTTGTTCTGACAACTTGACTTTGACCAAGACAACATAACCCTTCATAAACTTGCTAGCACAACAGCTAACAAAGCTAACTAAGTCATGCCGTTAGCTTACTTCAGCAGCAAGTAAACCCCAAACTGAATCACTGTGTTGCTTATTCCCTGCCGTCAATAGAGCCTCACAAAATGTAATGACATCTTAATGACAAGTCCAACTTTTACCACTTCAGTTAAGGTCAAGAAATGTATTCATAGCACTGTTACAAAGCTGTTTGACAATCGACTAACTTTTACTGACATTTTAATGACAAGCCCAAACACTGTAGGAGGTCAAGAAAAATAATCATAAAACATTTAGAATAGTCTCATGAAAGCCAAAGTCAAAACAAAAGTTAACGTAAAACTTGCGGCTGCAAGCGTTGTTGTCATTTCAGCTAACTTCCTGTCCGTTTGGTTAGCAGTTAGCAATCCCTTCATCCTCTCTACGTTACCTTTTCTTTCCAGGCATGCACAAATGTCTTGAAACAAACTGGCATTCGATCTTCTTTATGCAAATTTGATGAGCTGATAATGCACTAATCAGACCTCTAAAGGAATGTGAGTGTCCACAGTAAGGAACAGTATATGTATACAGCTTATCAATGGCTCTGGTGGGACGTTTCCACACCTCTGCAGACTGTTTATGTGTTTCAACCTGAGGACCCTCTAACTGCTCTGCACACTGGGGCTAAACTCTACAAACCAACATCACCGGTCTGCTGGCAAATTGCCACCATGAAGTCATGACTGGATCAGAGGCAGAAAACAATTAAGCCAATTTGTCAATTTGTCAGTGATTGCCAATTTGAGTCAATTTGTTCAACATGTGCTCCTCCCTCTGCGAACAAGTGTGTATAGAACATGAATGAAGCGATCCTTCAAATGTCTAAACGCTCATTTTCAAATCAAGGCTTTTTTGTAAAGAATGTCCTGATTGTTTCGCCTGAAAGTGTGTGTGCGTTTAACGATTTAACTGCTTTCACCTTCACTCCATATGTGTCAGCATGTTTTCCTCTTTAAACTGATTGGCCTCCCTTGTTCAGCTTCCTCCACACATTATTTCCCCACCCGAAAAACACACACAGCATGACAGAAATGTTAATTGATGACAGGCACTGTCCGATGAGGAAACCCGGATGTGGCCCTCTCATGTGTGTCCTATCCGAAACTGTTTAAAGTCTTTCATACAAGGGCATAAAAGTTTTTTTTTTCCACACTAACACACACACACACACACACACACACACACACACACTATGGCGTCAAAATCGTTTCAAAACAACCAGAGAGGCACGCAGCAACGCACGCACGCACGCACGCACGATTATTTTGTTATACGTGCGTGCGTGCGTGCGTTGTTACGTGCAGATTGTATTTCACGCGCAACAAAAAGCTGCGTACGTATGAAGCAGCGTGTGCACGTCTGTCTGTCACTGTTTGACAAATGTTGTTAGGCGTTCACACGTGCGTGCGGTCGCTGATTCTGATGCTTCGCAACCTGAAGTTGATCTGCAGCGCGCACACCAGTCCGCGTACACGCACGCCTCACGTAGTTGGCCTTTTCATTTTAATCAACCAGGGGAGGCAGCAGTGAGCCATACTTTGCCTGCCAGACATTCAGAAGAAGAAGAAGAATTTTAGATCAGCTTGTTTCCAGCTTTATTGATTATCATTATTTTTTATCATATATTATTAAGTGTTAAATTACTTTTAATTGTTAATTTTCGTGTTCTGATTTTACTCTATTAAAATCGTGTGTAAATACATGAAATAATTGCAGTTTACTGTGCGATGATATGAATATTGTTAAATGTATAGCTAATTAATTTTGTGAAATTGTAGGCTACATTTTGGTGTTATTTCGTTTATTTAAAAAAAAAATCATGACAATGAATGCATTCATCACTCAATTTGGGTATTTAGCTACATGAAAGAATATAAGAATATAGAGTTAGTATTATCTAGCCGTCCAAATGACCGCTTACGGCCGTTCTAGTAGTGTTTGAGTTCCGGCCCTTCTGAAGTCCAACTGACACTTTGGTCCAATCAGAAGCATATAATTTGATACATTGTGACCAAGTGTTAAAATCTCTCTAGGGCAAGAAACCAGGAATGAGCAGGGGGAAAAAAACGAGGATTGAAGTTGGTTTTCAACAAAATGCAAATGCATCTTTCATATTTATGTACACGAACAGGTATCTTATAACAATCCAAAATTATAACACCTATAACAATCATGAACTTGTCATGCAAAAGCCTATATGTCTGTATCTCGCATTGGATCGATTGCACCATCTACTGGATGAAAATGAAACACAGAACAACTACGCCACATGTTCATGTGCGGACTGCTGCGCACGGTGCAGATCAACTTCTGGCCGCGAAGCATCAGAATCTGCGACCGCACGCACGTGTGAACGCCTAACAACATGTGACAGACAGACGTGCACACGCTGCTTCATACGTACGCAGCTTCTTGTTACGTGTGACAGAGTTTGCACACGTCATTTCCGCGTACGCGTAAGCGCGTGACAAAAATGTTCAATCATCTTCATGCGAGCGTTAACACGTGCGTTTGCATAAAGACGCATGAATGTTACGCGTAGTCACTACGCGTCGTGTGATTACCGGCGTGCAGCAGTCATCACGCGTGAACGTGCGCGTAAACGGGGGGCCATTATAAGTCAATGAGGAAACTACATTACACGTCAGGCGAGGCTTGCTGCACAGGCGTCAAAGCAGGTGCGAGTGACACGCTCAGTTGATATGTGCGCACGCTTTTTGAAACGGTTCTAACGCCATACACACACACACGTGGAAGTTATAGATAGAAACACACACAAAGACACAGCGGGAACTTGATCCAAGACAGTCACACTGATTCGATTTCGAGCTTATGGATACACATCCACAGACCACCACCACTTTTCTTTACTTTCACACATACACACATGAACAAGCCTGGCTGAGGCTCAGAGGTGCAGCCCCAGCAGAACATATATACTGTTGTATCATTGTATCAGGGGAACTTTGTAACCCTCAGAATGATCCTACAGAGCTTTAAGACATTAGATGGGATTTAGTGTGAGGGATCGTCGGTGTTTTCTTTGTCAACATCCTTTTTTTTCTGCCCAAAATTAGTTTGCAGCTGCAGAACTGAGTCATGATAATTGAACCTTTACAATGGAGCATTTTATAGGATTGGCTATATAAACTCTGACATTTGAAAATCAATTCATCACTGCTTTACATGAGCAGGATTTTCTAAAGATTTGTGGTTGATCAGATGCTGTAGATAAAACATTTACCTCATCCTGAAAACATTCAGAACCTCCTTCCTCCAGTCTAAGATGTATTAAAACTAGTGCTCCACGGTGAATAAGGAACTGAGACACTGACCAGTCACATTACTGCCTGGCTTGGCAAATGCAACATCTTACTTTCTATCATTAGGTAGTTTACGGGACAATTAAAGTCCTCTGACCTGCATAAATGAAATAAGGTTGTGCCACTAGATCTCAACCAGCCTTCTCACTCCCTATGCATCAAAAAGACAGCCTGGTCAGTGGCCCTAAGCTTCTACATTTGACGCTGTAATTACCTCTCCATCTCTTGAAGTGCCCCTCCTGTAAAGTAGTATAAAGAACGAGAAAAGTCCAATTCGATGGGTGGTTGGATGGGTCATACAATAGACTTTCCTTCCGAGAACTGCGGTGCATCTCGTGACCAAGAGTCGAGAATGATTAACACGCGCAAATGACGTAACTTAAGTAATGTGAGTGATATATTTGCGTCACTTGTGTCCCCTGACGTGTGTTACATTACTTGCATAACTTACAAGACTGAACTTATTTAGTTATTAAAGTTAAAGTTATGTTAAGCCAAAGAAGGATCTTTTCCTAAACCTAAGTATTTTTGGTGCCTAAACCTAACAAAATTGTGAATGTTTGACAATGTGAACATCATAATGCATAATAATATGTGAAATGTTTGTCAGCGAGCTTTATTTTGAAAATCTCATTGGATGTTATATATCATCTTATTGGTCATTTGACCATGTAACCCTCCACATGGAAAATTGGAAGTCCTTAAAACGCTCTGTGTAAAGTTGGGTGATAATTCTAAGTGAATTCATAAATGTGAGAGATTCCTCCAAGATTACACAGTGTTTTGATCCATTGTTGGTGTGAAAATAGTGATTTGTGCACATTTATAATGGCATTTTGGTGTTCAGTCTTATAGTGGACATTAAGTTGCATATATCCTTTATGTGTCAGGAGAAGGAGCAGCAGTGGCGGACTCATGTAGCACATGTGACCTCCAGCCAGGAGAAGAGTCTGCAAGACAGACTGGCAAGACTCAGGAGATTCAGGGTGAGAATGACCCACCCGTTCACACGCGCACACACACACACACACACACACACACACACTTCAGACTTAATGTATTTTCACAAAAACACAAGAACAAGTATAGATCCAACACCTGAACCATCATCATCTGATACTTTGCTGCAGACCAACTGCTGATGTTTAGTATACAGCTGACAAATCGACCAGCTGCTGATGTTTAACATGTTGGACATATTTAAGTTTGCTGTAACACTGAGATTCAGCACCAGAGTGTGTCGGCTTCAGCAGCCACAGAGCTTCAAATGTTTCAAAGCTCCTGCACAATAGGAAAGCTTTGTAAAGATTTGCGACAAGCCATGTATCAGACACTGAGAGTTCCGGGAAGTCATTCACTATTTACAGAGCAGTGGCGGTTTGAGGTCATTGATTTGATTAGACGCTGTTAAAAGGGACTTGTCACTCACTCATCAAACAAACAAATACTTGGAGTAGTGAATGGTTCAAAGCTGTCGTCACCAAGTTAGCTTTCATCTCATGTCATCTGGTGCCAAGTCTTCGTTGAGATGTGTTTTGCTTGGCTCACGACTGAGACACCTGTCAATCAAATATTGTGGGAGGGCGACAGATGATTTCTTTCGGTTGAAGTTGGCTCTCTATCAGTATTCATCACATTCATGCAGGTAAACCACGCAACCTCTTGTTTTTCTCTTCTTTCTTTCCACTTTTCTCCTCCTGCAGGAATTCCAGAGAAAGGTGTTGGTTGAGGAGTCAGGGATGGAGGGCGGGGCCGCCAGCCTCGCAGTCAACCATCTTCTCACCAGGATGTAGATGCACTACAGAGAGAGTGACTTATGAAAAATGTGCTTTTTGCTGTGCTTTACATCAATAAAGGCTGTTTCACTGTATCACCTGAGACATTAGTGAGATCAATTTAAAAACATGAGATGATCTTGATGTTCATGATTGCTCCTTCAGAAACTGTTTGGAAAAGTGCAGATCCTTTAAAAAAAACTTTTGGCAGGTTATTGGACAATTTGCCTAAATCTGTCAATTACCATCTATCATGTGCTAATTTTGACCAATCAGATCAACAGCAGGAGAGCTCTCACAGCAGAGCCAGCTCGTAAATCAGACAAGGAGCACAACGTTTTTCTTCATTTGAGAATGGCCTTCATTGCCGTTCTTTTTTCTCCTTCCAGTGAAATAAACTCTTAAATTATGATGTAGCTGATGCTAGAGCAGCATCTACGCTAACTTCTCCGCCATTGTTCTTTTCAAACAAACTGTTGCTTCTCTTGCTGTCGTTGCGCCTAAACCATGTCCGTAGCTCCCCATAGCACGTGGCTTGGACACTAGCCTGTAGCGTGAATCCTGCTGAGATTCACTCGTCCATGGTCTAAAAAATTCCGCTGCCTTGCCAGCTCAAGAAGATGGTTTTAATTGAATTTTTTAAAGTGGTCAGCAGCTACAGGAACTGCAGCATGAGGACCTTCCACATCAACGTAACTCAGTTGCAGTGACCGCTGTTTGCTTTTGAATGATCAAACCCTAAAATGTCTCAGATGTGCACCAGTTAAGAGCCAAGAAGTGCTACTAGTAAAATACTTTCAGATTGCGCAGCAGGTACAAAGAGTCAATGCACCGTTTCTTCATTTAAACCAGACCTGAAATAACCAAAACATCTTCGCCGCATGTCAAAACACCTCCACAGTAGCACTAATGCTCCATGACAACTGCAATTGGTTACAATCCTCTAGTTTTCTTCTCAAGAATCAAAAAACACATGATTTCCCTAGAAGTGGTTCGACATTTTGGAAAATACACCCATTTAAAAGTACTTCTCGACAAGCGCTAGTCAGGAAGATCAGTAGCATGTAACATGTGCATGGATAGAATTAAATGCACTTCCTGTAGGCTAGCTAGCTTTTTCCAGATCCTATTCTTTATGCTAAGCCACCAAATCCCCTCGTCGTCACGTTTGCCAGCTGGCTTAATTTTTTTGTGAAAACACTGCCGTTTGTAAAACCGACAAATCCCAAAACTAATTGATTATTAGTATTTCTGAGATTCAACATGACTTCAGATTCCAAGACTCACCGGCCATAAAATACTTAAGTTACCTCACGGTTAATATGCACAGTTACATTATCTGAGCGTAGTTAAAGGCTGTGTAAAAAAAAATATCGGTATAATGGAGCTGCCCATTTTATGATCATGTAAGTGTGTTGGCTGAAACTCACAGAAGAGTCAGTCAAGAAAAGAATCCCATAATTATTGTTCATCTGTTTCTGCTCTGTTGTGTTCCCTTTTCACGCAGCGTCCAATGAGGAATGGATGAGGCCTGCAAGTCATTTTCGGGCAATAAAACTCAATTAAAACAGCGTTATGTGCTCTAAATGTTTTGTGCCTGGAGAGCAGATAATGAGGTGACGCAGGGATTCGGGTTCTGAGTGATTGACTTCACCAATACAGAAATCTATTGTACATGAGTGGCAACATTGCTTTCTAATAATGTCTGAGGGCTGTATCTGCTCTTGCATGTACATGCAAGTGTACATGTGTATTCATATGGCAGGAATGTCTGTCTATATAAACAAGATTTAAGAGGTCCTGAGACTTCAGCTCACTGTGGCCTTCTATGGTAAACGTGGGGCAGCAGAAGGAGAAAACAGCAGGAAATAGAAAGTGACATTAATAAATATGAAGTCACTCAGGCAGACACAGAAACACGCCAACATGACCAGAGATGGTCCGGCAGTAAAAGCATGTCTTTAAACCAGCACTGGTCAGTACCAGGCAGTCGGACATTTCTGTTACTTCTCTGCTCTCCAGTAATACATCTGTCTCCAATACATTGGAATCCTAATAAGTCATTAAGAGTCATCAGTCACAAGATATTCTTGCAACGCAGCTAAGTCTTATGCAGTGTTGGGGTAACAGTAATATATTTATGTTAGTGGAAACATAGTAATATAACGCACAATATATTTCAGTGATATATTACTACAGTTATGTCATGTAACACAACGAAAGCAACAAAAAAGTAGTGTAATAAGTAATATATTACTCTGAGCAGACAGTAATACTGATAATTTACATTAAAATTAAAGTAACTAGTGATATGCAATATAGTGCATTTTGAAATAAACTTACACCGGTCCTGTGTAGGTTGGCCATACAAAACACAACTCTTGACACCAAATGGGTTTTTATCCCATGTCCCAGGTTTGGGTTAACTTACTAAAACTCATGACAACTTGTTGAACTTACACTCCAAAATGCTTAATGGTACTTGCCTTCTCTCTGAGAGTTATAGACAAGAAGATTGATAAGGAGGCTAAAGCCAGCAGCTGCTTAGCATAACCATAAAATGTCATTTTTAGTCACTGAATACAGTATCAGATCCACTTTTCAAGAGCTATAACATATCATTCAGTGAGTTCTCGAAGTACTAGAGGGCACTTTTGTTACTATTTAGCAGAGATGTTTCCGGTCTTTGTGGTAAGCTAGGCTAACCTGCCACTGGCAATAGTCTAGTATTTTAGTGAAAAGAAGTAAGACCTGCTCACACTCTGGTCTTTGTCTCAAGACTCCTTTTCACCTTAATATAAGTTTATTAAAGACTTGACTCCCTGCACCAAAAAAAATAAATAAAAAAATAGGTAAAGCTAGCGGTGTGCATACTGTCTTCAACTCAGTAGATCTTCACATCCAACTCTGCACAAGAAAGCTCATTGTTTCCTAAAATGTCTAGCCATTCCCTAGGTTTTACATAAGATAGTCTTGACCATGAGAGAGCTTTATTTATTTATTTATTTTTTATGTAAAGCTCCATTAGTATTTTTTTTAATAAGTTTTGAATCAAATGAGTTTGAGTTAAAGAGTCCCTGGTTGACACAGAATTATCACTTAACTCTTTGACTGCACCTAACTACAGCTCTACTGAGCTAATTTCTTAAGCCTGTTTAGCTCATTGTTTTGAACCACATACACTCAACGACAAAATGTCCCGATATGACGACAATGATTATGTCGCTGTGTCAGTAGTATGTGTTAGTTAGCAGCTGATTGCTAAGATGTTGGCCAGAACTACTAAATAAGTGGCTTTATGGCTTGTTTTGGGGGTTCCTCAGCCCCAAAACCAATTCACGCACTTCTAACTAAGTGCTCTCACCGGCGTCAACATAATAAATATCATACACATGTTTTAGTTGTCGGGAATGGAGACAGTAAAGAAAAAGAAAAATGTCGGCTGTGAATGTTTGTCAGAGATGATCAATATGAAAAAACTATTCCACGGAGACAGACATCGTGTTTCCTCCAAACTGTGTTGGCCAGTGCAAATGAGTTATATAAGAAAAGCATTTTAAGGGGATGGTGTTGAGCCAACTTCTAAATATCTGACATGTTATACAGTGAAGGAAAGAGCAGGAAGGGAGGACTGAATTGAGAACCCTGGAAGGATTTGGAGTAAACACACACACACACACACACACTTCAAAGTTAATGTATTTGCACAGATGAACAGAATAGGGTGCGCCCTAGCTGCGATGCTGTATGCAAGTAAGCGTGCTTGTGCGTGGGTGTCTGCACGGCTCTGTCTCCACATGTGGCTGTGTGCAGATGTGCATGTATATGGTTTTGCACATAGTGCTCTTAGCTATATGTTAGTTGTGTGAATATGTGTGGGGGAATACAACAAGTGTGCATGTGAACGTGTTAATGCAACGTGTGAATGCACGGACCTTGGTTGTGTATGTGCAGGTGTGTGCACGTTAGGTGTGGCCTGAGGCAGCTTTCAGACTGAAACATGAAAGAATTCACATCTAAAGAAGTCTTTCATTCGTATATTAAAAGGGAGTGAAGACAAAAGCTGCTGACAGCTACAGAGAGTGGGAGGAAGAGTGAGAGAGAGAGGAAGGTGAGATGACGAGGAACAGGAGTTTCCAGTGTGTCAGATGAAGAGAAACAGAAGAAAAAAGGAGGAGTATATGACTTACAATGCAGAGTATAGTGTTGCCCGAGGAAACAGACACACAAGAACGTGAACTCTCTCCGAGCTCGTCATCCTCCCTCCCTCCCTCCCTCCCTCCGTTGCTCTTTGATATCTTTCCTATGGTCTTCTCAGTGTTTTCATCCACAGGAGCCTCTGGCCCACTTGCCTCCCACTCTGTGCGGATTTTTACATGATTTGGTTTAGTTTTTAATCTGTAATATTATAGGTGCTTATTTGTATTAATGGCTGAATTTGTATTTTGAAAGCACCATCTTCAGATCACATGCTCTGTAGTTTCACCACTATGTTTTTGTCTGTCTACTCTGTTTTAGATTCTGAAGCTTCATCTGCAAAATTACTTATATAATTTATTGTGGTCTGCTACTTTTCCTGGTATTTTACAGTAAGCGACTACAAAGAACGAGCCGTAAACACACTCTTTGCCAGTGTCGACACATCAGCAGCGGTGTCGCGTGCAGATGCAGCTGCAGGTAGCTCCTTCAAAATTCCCTTTATTGTTATTTTTTTCAACTGTTATTTTTTCAGGTTTTATTGCTATATAAACAAGTATTACCTACGACAGAAACACATTAATCAGCACAGGAGAAAAAAAAAGGGTTTTGGATTAAGAGCAGCGTACTTTGAGACGATCAGTGCTGGATCAAAGTGGATAGACAGTGTTTACCTGATGTTAAACTTTTGATACGAAACTGCTGACCATTTTGTCATCCCGATGTTGTTGCTTCTGTCAACATTCAGACTGACGCACATTTTTAAAAATTCTATTTTGTGTAGCATGAAGGAGTTGAAAAACGTTCATTTCATTATGCAGCCCTGTTTTGTATTAAGACAAATAAAAATCACCTTGAATCAAACCAGTCATAGTTTGTACCATTTCTATAGCTACAGCCTAGTATAAGCTTTGCAATTGTCAAACATGTGTTTTAGTTATGTTGACAGAGCAAAAAAGATTAATGGAAATTTTAAAAAAGAAAGAAATGTGAGAAGACAAGACAGCAGTGCTGCCTCTCTGGACCAATTGAAAAACAATAATATAATTATTCTGTTAAAAAAAAAATGTTGTTTCTAAGCCAGTACAAGTCTTAAATTTATGAGCAGCATTGTTGTGGTTGAGGCATGTATTTAGGAGGCTTTGCTTAATGTCCACATGTCAACACTTTCTGTGTCTGAGCTGATTTGTTTCAGTGACAGAGCTCCACAGTTTCCCCCAGTAAATATTCCTTCTTCAGTGTGAGCTGTCCTTAATTATCATCATGTTTCTCGGCTCAGTAGGTCGGGTTACATGTTTGGTTTTTAGTTCCTAACTGTTTGCCATTATTCAGTTCAAGCTCCAACAGCTAATTCATCCACACAGGTGTTTCCACTTGGCCTGATTCGACCCCACACACTGTGTGGGCGTGTACAGAGTTTGATAGACACCTTGCTGGTATCGATGCACAGAGGGGGCAGCTTAATTTAAGGGTGTCATGCCTAATTTATTTGGTTCTGTTCAATTGAAAAGCAGTTAAATCTGCAGCATGTTGATACTAATGCAATTTGGCAGCACATCAAGTCCATTAAAATGCGTATGAGCCCGCAGAATAAAGCCGTAATAGATGCTTCTCTTTTATCTTTCATCTGCCTGCAAATCATTATTCATCACATGCGCTTGATTTGCTGTCTCAATTTACCAATTATGCTTATATTCACTTTCTTTTTGAGTCATCTGTGCCACCAGGGAACATAAATATACCTATGCAAAACACTGAAGTGCAGACTGACCTGTGTCCTGGTGATGAAAGATTGCAATCCAACAATTGGCAAGTTTGAAGAAAAAAAAAAAAAAAAAAACTAGACGTGAACGCAAACCACACATATCTAACATGCCAAAACGTAGAATGTTTTCCTCCGCGGTCTGGACCAAATGAACCGAACCACCAGTGTGAAAGAAAAACTCTCTGCACTGACCGTGGTGACCTGAGCAGAGTCTAATCAGCCTGGATAATCAAAAACACCTGGGCCTTTAATTAGCATACAGCACATTGTGCATTGGTTGACCGCATTTTTAATGTGCAAAGTGTAGCTAGTAGTCATGCACATACAATGGAAACTGTTCTCAATGTATTACATTTACTTAAATGTCTCGGAGCTCGTGTTTTGTCGCACTGTAAAATGCTAACAGCTAACTGTAGCTAGCTTGATATCAGTAATGACACTAGCGACACAAATCCAGTGTTGCTGTGTGCTCTAGGTTGAGTAATGTGTCCCAACCCGAACCCTTGTGTCTGCATCTCTTCTAAAAGTTGCAAACACATTCATGACTGACATTGGATTTAATGTAGGCTCCAACACAGGACTAATGAATAGAATAAATACTAAATAACACCAAATAAACACATTTTTGCTCTTTTTGCCTGCTATGGCATTTTTGACATGCGTGATAAGAGTGCTGGAGTGTTTTGGTTTTTTTCCAAAATGTCTGTGCACCTTCCTGGAAGAGTAGATTAAGTGCAAGCTGGTACGTAAATGCAGACTTGAGACAAATCAGGGCAGGCCAGGAATTAGCCAGAGGCAGGAAACAAACATACACGCACACACACACAAAGACATGTAAACTATTGAAATGCACCACACGACGCTGTGTGAAACTGCTCTATCTACACGTCAGTATATCTGCTTCAGCTGCGGGCTGCCACAGAAAGCACAGACCTTGAGAAAACAATGAATGATAACAGTTCTAAATTATAAAAAGAAAAATGTCCAATAACTTTAAAATAAAGGTATATTAAGGCATACTTTTATTTTATAAAAGGTTTTTTTTACAGGGGATCAGGGATAATAAGTATGTAAGTAAGTATAATAATGTATGAAATGTACGGTCAGTTCATGCTCTACACTTGAGATGAACTGTCAGGTCAGTAGAAACTGGTATGAATCAGCTCCTTGTGTCTGTGCATGACCATGTACAGTAGTCAGCCATGATGTCAGCTCAGGACCCCGACGCATAAATTAAACATCCGTCAGCTGATGTGAGGTGAGGTCTGACGTCATCTGTGAGGTGACTCCACTGTTCGGATGATTCAGCTGTAAAAACTCCTCTGGCGGCCTCCCATTAACGCGCACCAGTTCATCCCTTCTCTTCCCATATCTCTTCACTTTCACTCGACTGTTTCCACTCATTTAGGTTTTTCATATCATCTTAATTTTAAATCGAAGCTACAGTCTGTTTTTGCAAATAAGTGTATTTACTTTTTCTGTTTCTACATGTAGATTGCATATAAAGACACTGGGTTCTGTTGAATTTATTTTTAAGCTTCATTAACATCAGTTTTTTTCTTGTCTTCTCCGCACAAAAGGTTCAACTGATCGAGGGAGCAGTGTCTCATTCCTCTATTCTGTGCCTTCCTCGTCTCCTCGTCCCCTCTCTCCAACGTCGCCCTGCCTCATTCTCAGTGTGCCATACTGAAGGAAGTCTCAATTCCTCAATGCCGGAGGAGCTTTCGAACAATGATGCACAGGTGTACTTTTTGCTGAAGCCTTTTTGACATCCAAAAGAGGTGTGGCACACAACTGGGATATACAACCATGACGGGAACAGGGCTCCACAGCTGTGTACTCATGTTGTATGCAGTATCAATCAAATGTCATCAGATCAGTTCACATAAGCATTTCATTAGGTGCCAACCACATTCCTTGATGACATCTGATGTTATTTATGTCACATCATGACACGTCATGAACTTAATTAAAAGCAAACAGGTCATCATGAGCGCTGTAATTCTTATCTGAGGTCTCTTTATAAAAATTTGGCAACAACACGTTTTGTCCTTTTAGTTCACGCCAAAAAAGCAATTTGAATTACAGTTAATTAAATACAGCAGTAGCACTAAAAAAAAAAAGCAAAAAAAAAAGCTGTGCGTCATCATTTTTAATTTAATTTACATTTCTTTCAATTATAGAATTGAAAGAACAGAACATGGATGTCTCATTTTGTTAAGTGCCTCCTTGTCTTCCTCAAGGAGCAAAAAGAAGAAGAAGGGTCACTACATCACTGAATCTCGCTTTGGTGCCAGACTGTGGCATGTTGTATTGAAGTCTATGGGAGATGCACGGAGAAATGCACTAAAACTTGACATATGTACGTGTGTCCTTTCATTTTGTCATCAGAAGTCACATGACATAGATACATTGGGTTTTAGTGTGTGTCTCCGTGCATCTCCCATAGACTTCAATACAGCTGCCACCACAGTCCGGCACCAAAGGGAGATTCAGTGACCCGATTATTCTTCCTTCTTGTTTATGTTCATGTGTTAGGGACAAAAGTAATGATGTAGTAGCACATTAAAATCCCATAGTTAGACACAAATGAATACATTTACATGCTAAAGCTGTCAAACATCTGTAGAAGGCTGTACCCAGGCCGACCTCACCTTCTCAAAGACAGCACTACCCAAAAGTTTACCCTCATCTCTGAATGTTCACAGGTTGCTCCATGGCGAAGATCAACGCTGCAAAGTGAATGTAAAATACAAAACCATGCACGGGTGTTTAAGCTGTAGTCTCGCCTTCCCCTGTCCATTACTGTCCATCCTCCGTCTATAAATACATTAAATACTGTACGTTCTCTGTTCTCTCCCTCTCTCTGACCTCTCCCCCTTTTCCAAAGTTCTTTTCCTGGTCGACTGTGGTTGTGGGAAAAACCAGCGGGACTCCTCCAAAACAGGCTGCACCTCATTCTCCCATCCTTGAAATATCCATCCTGTCATTCCTGTGTCTCTGCTGTAACTCTTACACTATCTGTTTCTACTTTCTTCTTTTATTTGACCTCAGTGCAACTTGCCAATTTTCAGCGTGTGTGTTGCTAACTTGGACGTGACTGTTGTTGTTTCACGTAGTGATGGGGATTTTGAAAACAGTACATGCAGATAGCCGAAGGAAAAGAGGAATCAGCACCCAATGACAGGCTTGATACCAACAGTGTGCATCCCCGGATTATGTTCTTTGAGAACTCAAATATTTACATGGATCTGGTCCCTCAGGTCAGGGTTTATCAAATAACCCGACTATAGACTGTAGTCAAGCCTTATACTACTGGCATAATCGTCTTTGGAAATGCATGCAGTTACACACACACACACAGACAAACACACTCAGATCAGACAGACAGATCAGATTTATGAATCGAGAATATCTGCTGCACATCCAGATTTGGCTTCTTTGTGGTTTATTACATCATCTTTTGCTTTTTCTAAGAAAGAAATGAACTGAACTCAGGCTTGTTCTTGATATACATTCAGTCAGACGTTCCAGCAAAGGGCTGCTTTGTGATGACAATGTTGAGGCTCACAGATTCCAAATGAAGCTGTTCTGACACAGTGAGATGGACAGAGTTCAATCCGAGCTAAATGTCAACAATGCGAATCTAATTCGCCATGCCGATTAGCATGAATGCGTCCATCCGCGCACACAACCCCAACAGCTGGTGTTGATCACGATCTGAATGCGACCATCATGCAAGCAGCTGGTGACCGGACACAGCTGTTCTGATTCCATATGCTGTGTTTTAAAACAGCGCCAATGTTCAATGAAAGAGAGTTACTGTCGATGACATGAAGCCTGCTGCTGCCGTTTTCTACTTGCTGCGAGAGCGTAAAGGATGGAACCCAAAGGCTTACAAGAGATTCTGACAAATTCTGGATTTAGACCTTAAAATCAAGTTCAATTAGCTTAAGTACTTTAAGTAAGAACATCTTCTGGTAGGATGGATACCAAAAGACAGGACGGACAGTTTGGCTATGAAGACTTACAACAAAATACAGTTGCTAAATCACTCACAGACACACACACACACACACACACACACACACACACACACACACAGTAATGAATATACAGTTGAAATGGCTGACTGAAAGTATCCTTGTGGATAAGTGTATGACATAGTAAGCATGATTAACTGTTGAAGCAGCTAAAAGTTGTAGATTAACTGTTGAAATAGGCTAGCTAAAAGTAACTTTACTTTTAGCTAGTCTATTTCTATCCTTTAGGATACACTGATGATCATAGCTGGAAGTTATGGAACAACATTTAAAACAGCTGGCTAAAAGTAGAGGATAAACTGTTAAAAATGTTAGCTAAAGGTTATGGATAGGCTGAACCATTTAGCTAACTAGTTAACTGATGGACAAATGGTTGCTTCTACTGAATGCAAACTTCTCAATGACTCAAAAACTGAGAGTCAAATTGTATTAAAAACGTTATGTTATTAACATTAAATACAAATCAGTTTAAAAAAAATTCTATTTGTAATATGACAGGTGTTGTTGATAAAGGGCGAGGCTACTTTAGATTATCAGGGGTTGCGTCTGACCATAAAACCTGTTAGCATTAGATGCCTTTACATTATTTCCTCATTCAAAGATTTTATTCAAATGTTGAAAAGCTTATATAAAAAAAAAAATCACATCTAGACCCTGTTTCCTGTCCTACCTACTATTTAGCCTAAAAACGGCAAGATATAGCCTAAACTATAGGCCTTTAAAATTGAACATTTACTGTTCAAAACGTAAGAAAACAAGACAACATATCACTGCTGCTGATCAGCAAACATTCACTACATACCTGTTCAAAATGATGCAAACCAGGTGTGAAATTAAAGGATCCACGGTCGTTGATGAAGAATACACCCTTATCCTACTTTAATTTACATTTTCTTTTACAATTTTACAACATGAAACAGCTCCACAATGTCAATCCACAGACAGGAAAGTATGTGAGTGTTGCATTCAGGGAGAATTAGGAAACTTCCAGTGGCTCTTGCATGACCAAACCACATACAAATAATTTTACTCTTTACTTTTTACTTAAAAAGAAAAAGAAAACACACACACAGCTCCATAGTATACAACATGACATTCACTCAGTTACTTTAAGAGATTGAGGGATTTCCACAGTACATCATATATGACAAAAAAGCATGTCCAATGTGTTGCATTTGGCTTTTTCTATATCTTCTACCTACAACTCTAAACCACTGCTATCTTATCAGTCAATCAACTCTCAAACTCTCTATCTTAAATCTAGGAGACTCTTGAAGGGTTTGTGTCCAGAACAAGAAATATAAATGCTTTTTTGTTCAGCATCTATCAACTACCAATTTATTGAGGTTCCTATTAATAATCATAAGGATAAAACTCTTAGTTAACATCTGTCTTGAATGACCATGACGTAGCCTGCCACTATGTGGCTGCTGAGTGATCATAGTGCAGAAAAATGACCTTCAGTTGTGATATAAGTGTGTGAACACAGAAAACACAACTCAACCAAGCAATTGCAGTTGGCAAAATAAAGTGTAATCAGAAACAGAACTATACAGAAAAAGGAAATTACTGGACTATAATGATTACCTATTTAAAGCTGCAAAGGCCAGTGAGAGGTAGTTGTTTAAAAACTGTATTTACACGACTGTCAAGTTGTGAGTTTGCTCATTGATTCATAGATAAATTTAATACTTTAACCCACTTGAAGTCTAATTGATTTATATAATTAATAATAGCAATAAAAAATTGTAAGAATTGGTACAGTATCACATATGTAGGAATTACTTTTAAAGATTAACATCATAAACCAATAGCCGTAGACTGGTTCAAAACCTTTTGTGTGATGGACTGGTCAGAGGTTCAATCAGAAGATGGGACATTTAAACCTTCATTTAACAATTTTGTGGCCACTAGGTGGCAGAAATACTCACAGAGCCTCTCTAAAGCACAGTCCGTATGCATCATTGTTATATAAAGTTGGTTTAGGGAATTAAATATTTTTGTTTTAGTCTCCACCAACTTGTGAGATAATATGTGTTATAAAGCCCTTTTATAACCCAAAAAAGCAAGGGGAACAACAACTTTTGGGAGAATCATCCAAGAAATTTACCCTCACCCCATGTCTACAATTAGAAAAGCCTACAGGAAGAAACAAGCGAAGCAGATTGTGATGAATATGATGTTCATTACTTGGATCTGTAGTTGGAGGATTATCTATTACATCAAACTGCTTGCAATGCCACATTCTAGCAAGTGCAGGAACCTGCTTCAGCCTCGTATTTTTATTGATTTCTAAGGATTTTCCTTCCGGCCAGGTCATTTTATAAACGCCAAAAAAAAATCAAACAAAAACAACGGATCAATGAGATAAAAGCAAACAGAAAACACAACATGCAATGATCTTTTCATAATTCATTTAACAATCATGTATTAAGAACTACACCAGCCTAGTATGGTAAGGATCAGGTTAGGAACGGACATTTTTCTTCTTGAATGACAGAAACCAGTATAATGCCACTACCACAATATCCTTGTTAATGCATTTAAAGTCTGTCACTGAGTCCTTACCGTGCAGACAGATGTTGGGTTTTGTGTTGTATTGGAAATACAAGTTACAAGCTGCTTCTGAAACACTGATGATGTTTGACAGTACGTCGATGTGTTAACACAGTAACAAGAACTGATGGTTTCCATCCATTTCACTGAAAGTTGCTTACCCCAGTGTCAGCAAAAAGTCACAGTTGGCCAGCAATACACAATAACAGCGGGACTGAAACGTTCACAACCAACCAGGTCTCTTGACACATCTGTGGTTCAGTTTAACTAAACTTAAATTGATGGAAAACATAGTTACCAAACACAAGATATTTAACTTTTATTTATGTTAGTGTCCTCTACATTAGTGTTTTTAATAGAGAGAGCATGATTTAGTGGTTTTAGACTAACAAATTCATTAAATTAAGTGTTACAATATTTAGTGTAGGCACAAAAAAACGGTTCGTAATATGACTTAGATTCCCACAACACACAGGCTCTTATGGTGGTGACTGCGGTGGCTGAAGGCCATGGCTTAATCCCATCTCTTATTTGAGCACTCCATACTTGAGGCCTACGCCATTATTCTGTATGGTAGTTATTCAGCATTCAATTGTTAATTTTGACAGTCGGCTAATGCTACCTGGACCGGCTTCACTCTATAATTTAAGACTAACAGCACTGAGCGAGTGGGAGCTGTGACTACCCAACTGCTGAAAAAGCAAGCAACATAGCAAGCTTGGCTAATTAGCTTCCGTTTCCTGAGTTAACCACTAGTCAGCTTAGCTTGCTGTTAGCTTCGACCTCTGATTGAAATGGGTCCTCCTCCCTAGGGTGACCATCTCCTGAAACATTTAGGACAGTCCCAAAATATAGAATTTACTCAAATCTTGTTTCATCATTCAGCACTGATTCTCTCTCATGAACACAATGACAACAGACCTGCCAGTTAATAAACCCTACTCTAAGAGCTAGCAAGGATAGCTATAAGTTAACGTTTGCAGGATTGTCGAGGTTAGCACACTGTACACTAGTTAAAATAAAATAAAATGCTCTTGCAAGAGGATGATGTGACTGTTCATTCTTTAACTCTGTTGCTGAATGTTTTCTCCCTCTAGATGAGTACTAAATACTCAAATATACTAGATATTTTCAAAAGGGCTCGTCCTGAGGAATGGACCACAGCTATTAGCAAAACAGAGTACCCAGAGACTGGAGAAAACATGTGTAAATGAAGAACAGCTGATTAGTTATCCAACACATTTGTTTAAAATATATCCAGGTTTCAGCCAGTATTGTCGTGGCAGCAAAAGCAGCAAAAGAGGATCAGGAAGGGTTAACTAGCAGTGAGGAGAGATTCATTGCATTGATTCATTATTTATCTCAAAGTAGCCTACTTGGCAACTGAAGTATTAGCAGTGGAGCACCTTACATGCGTATAATTAAATAATTAGGAAAATATGGGACAGATCATATGGACAAAACTTCTTGTGTTAATGATTAGAAGCTACACAGCTATGATGTGTAGCACACTACAGAAGTTGACCCCAACAACAACACCAGATCCCAAATATCAGTCAAAAACTGCCAAAAGCAGAAATGACATAGTTTCAAGCAACATATAAAAAAGAAATCCAGTTGGACTGAAACATACAAATGCTAATTTAATTAGTATGCTAATAAGTCGTTACCAACTTTACAAGAATAGACCAGATAGCACATTAGCTAGCGCAATACAAAGGCAGAAGAAGAAGTAGTGTTTCTTGATATCTGAAGACTTCTGACATGGCTGGCAGAGGTTGAGTGACACCAGTAGGTCCTTTTATGCAAGATACAGCTCTTCTATTTGAATGTTAGGAACCCTGATTTATTACTTACCTCCAGGAGTATTAGAGTGCACAGTCTGGTATTTCACAATGAATGAATGCTGAAGGTATATGTTCCTTTGAATGGTAAAAACAGTGAGATGATTTATAGGTCACTCCCATTCAAAGTGTGTGAAGGAGTCGGCTTCCAGACTTATCAAATTTAGTGAGCTGCAGTTGATCCATACGGCTAACAGGACAAATACTTACTTTGCTAAAACTGTAGCTTGAAGTGAGTCGCATACAAGAGTGTGCCGCATTGGCATGTGCATCCTGCCATCCAATACATAGGGCAGGGTGTAGAGAAACAACACTGGCAGCTGTGTAATGACTTACAGTACAACTTTAGTAAAATCTGACATTGATTCAAAGTGATTCCTGAATTCTACGGAGTACAAATCACCTGTACCACAGTCAAGGGTGTAAGGACAATGATTTGCTCTTCTACAAGGCTCACGTGTGCTTTCAGTGCCATGTATTGAAAAGTACAGAAAATGTGGAATGTTGTGGCTGCTACAAATTCTGTTAAAAACCAAAATACATAAAGAGCATTAGCACATAAAGCAGGAAAAATCAGACAGTCGCCAGCTCCAGAAATGAGCTACAATGTCCATCAATCAGTTCGTGTTGAATCTGTCCATTTGTTAATAGTCCTTTCTCTATCTCCAGTTTTTTCCGGGTTCTAGTAATATTCATGTGTTCAGCCTAATACAGTAATTATTGCTTGTCTACGCTATGAAGCAAGTCTGCCTCGCTAAGTAATTTATTTTTACCAAAAAGTAAAAATTATAACACTTTATCAGGTGAACAGTCGGTACGAGGAGGAACAACACACGGATACCCATTCGTGGACATCGCACATTCAACCACACTGAGACCAATTAAGTCAACCTAGTTCAAAATGATGCTGTGTTTTTCTTTTGTAATCACAGCACTACTGCGTCACACATACTAGGACACAAAAAGACACAGGCAGAGACATTCACGGACCATATCATCCGAGCAACATGTTCTCCAGTCCTGAGGCCCAGCTGAGGTGCCCCGACACGTGTAGTTTACATGTCACACCGCTGTGTGTCTAGAATTCTCATTTTCACTTTTGGGCGACGGGGGAATCTTCCCGGTGAACTGGCTGAAGCTGGCGGCCCTGCACCTCGCCCTCGGCCCTTCTCCTCCTCTGTCACCAGCCAGACCCTGCTGCGTTGGACCCGGGGGTAGAGTACTGTAGCGCCCCGGGATGGGGGGTGCCTGGCCGGGGTGGAGCACGTGGCTGCCCTGTTGAAGGGTGGCATCCTTGGAGAAGAGGCTCTGGATGAGCTGGAATTTTTCCTTCTCTTCCCTCAAGAACACATCGACCAAGAGCTTCTTCTCCCGTTTGAGCTGCTCCACGATGGTTTTGGGAATGTCAGGGATCACCCAGGCAACAACGAGGCTGAGGAACATCACAAGATTCTAGAGCATGGAGAGAAGAGTAGAAGAGTGACAAAGGCGGAGATGGATGAAAGACAAATGAAGAGAGATGGCTGGTAGTCATGGCAATCATGCTATAAGTGTTCAAACTACAATTCCCATAATTTGGGGGCTTTGGGGGATAACCACAATGTAATTTTGCCATAAAGTGCATTCATGTGGTTTCAGAATAATTGAGTTAAGCAGTTCCTCACTGGAAAAATTCACAGGAATGCATCCGGAGACACATTCTAGTACAGACATATATAACTATATATATATTGTATTATATTATATCCCTTTGACCTCATACACTATATTGCTAAAAGTATTCACTCACCTGCCTTGACTTGCATATGAACTTAATCCCATTCTTAATCCATAGGGTTTAATATGATGTTGGTCCAACCTTTGCAGCTATAACAGCTTCAACTCTTCTGGGAAGGCTTTCCACAAGGTTTAGGAGTGTGTTTATGGGAATTTTTTACCATTCTTCCAGAAGCGCATTTGTGAGGTCACACACTGATGTTGGACAGGAAGGCCTGGCTCTCAGTCTCCGCTCTAATTCATCCCAAAGTGTTCTATTGGGTTGAGCTCAGGACTCTGTGCAGGCCAGTCAAGTTCATCCACACCAAACTCTCTCGTCCATGTCTTTTTGGACCTTGCTTTGTGCACTGCTGCACAGTCATGTTGGAACAGGAAGGGGCCATCCCCAAACTGTTCCCACAAAGTTGGGAGCATGGAATTGTCCAACATCTCTTGTTATGCTGAAGCATTCAGAGTTCCTTTCTCTGGAACTAAACAATCCAAAAAACAACCCCACACCACTTCGTCACTCGAGAGAACGTGTCTCCACTGCTCTAGAGTCCAGTGGTGACATGCTTTACAACACTGCATCCATCACTTTGCATTGCACTTGCTGATGTATGGCTTGGATGCAGCTGCTCAGCCATGGAAACCCATTCCATGAAGCTCTCTACGCACTGTTCTTGAGCTAATCTGAAGGCAACATGAAGTTTGGAAGTCTATAGAACTTGCCTCTGCAGAAAGTGACCTCTGTGCACTATGCGCCTCAGCATCTACTGACTCTGCTTAGTCATTTTACGTGGCCTACCACTTCATGGTTGAGTTGCTGTCGTTCCCAATTGCTTCCACTTGGTTATAATACCACTGACAGTTGACTGTGGAATATTTTGGAGCGAGGAAATTTCACGACTGGACTTGTTGAACAGGTGGCATCCTATCACAGTACCACGCTGCAATTCACTGAGCCCCTGAGAGCGACCCATTCGTTCACAAATGTTTGTAGAAACAGTCTGCATGCCTAGGTGCTTGCTTTTATACACCTGTGGCCAAGGAAGTGATTGGAACACCTGATTTCAATTATTTGGATGGGTGAGTGAATACTTTTGGCAATATTGTGTATCTCTCGCATCATGCATTCCATGCCCCAGTTAGGATTTCTTGGGACTCTGAAGGACATTTGGGAGACACATGTTAGCGACAGACGGAAAGGGCTGTTTATCAAACGAACTGGTCGCTAAATTAATAGAGGCATCTGTTCATTATGAAGGGCTGGCCCACACGTAAGCACAAACAATTAGTTTATCTTTTTATGATACAAATCCATTGGAGTCAACTTCAGAACACCACAAAAATGAGACGTTGTCATATGAAACCAATCAATGGAGGGCACAGTGTGTACATTTTGCTAGACTGCAGATTGCCTGATGCATAGGAAAAATACTGACCGCATGCGTGCAAATGTTAAAGACTAATCAACATGGGCAATTATTTTGCTTTTGGTCTTAAATGTCTGGACCTGAGAAGCATGAAACGAGAATCACTTTATAAACCGAACTCAACGAGCTCATACCTGGAACAGTATGACGAAAGCCAGTCTTGCAGCCAGGACACACCAGTACTGTTTGGAGAAGGTGTAGGCGTCCGGAGCCCAGGGGGGTTCCCTGTAGTCTTTATACCTGGAACAGAACTCCCATGAATACAGTGATGATGCTAAAAGTGGAACACAGATTTTTCAGTTTCTTGGTTTGATGTCTGATGGGAAAATGAGCTCTTTTTTTTTGTTTTTTTTATCAAGTTAGTGTCATGGCCTGGGTATTTGACCATTGTTTAAGTTTATGTTTCTGTAGGTGGAGCTCATGCTTGACCCTGTTAGTGCTCCTGCACTACCAACTGTAATGTTTTGGTTTTGGGTTCGTCATTTCCTGTTTAGTTTTGTAGATTATTTCACTGTGTGTCATGTTTTACTTTCCACTTCATGTCTTGGTCTGTTTTCCTGTCCTTTTTCTGTGTACCCCTGTGTTCATTTGTTCCTCAGTCCTTATGTATTTTAGTCTGTGATTTTGTTTTACACTTTGTTGGTTCGTCTTTTTTCCTGAGTCCTGAGCCCGCTCCCTGGTCCTTGTGTATCCTCTGTGTTCTCGCATTGTTCTCTGTGGATTCCAATTTGTCTTCAGTTTTGTATTTCTCTTTAGTTTTTATCTTGGACTTTCCTTTGCCTTCCTTTTGTTCTTTGCATTTTGGACCTTAGACAACAGCTCATCATTAAAGCTTGCTTTTTCTTGTCCAACCTGTCTGGCTCTGTGTTTGCTTTTTTGATCAAGTGTGATAAAGCAATGGTTTACACAGAAAAGAGGCAGGAAAACAGTCAAAGACAGGAAGCGGAGATTAAAACATTACACACAAGGATATAATCTACAAAAGTTAAACATAAAATTACTAACTAAAAACCAAAAATAATTACAATAGGTGCTTCATAAGCACTAAGAGGTTTAAATAGGTGGTCCACTGACAGAAACACAAACTTTAACAATGGGCACCTCACAGACTGTTCGACTGACGATTGACAAGACAAGAGGATCACCGAGAGATGCACTGCAAAGTCCGCCTCAGTCAAACTTTCCTCCTCCACTGTTCCTCTAATGATTATCTTGTGACCCATACTGATTTATCCTAACCTCACCGAGACCCAGCCTCATTAAAACACAATTCTCCTCTGCTCAGCTCGCATCTTGACTCAACAAGCAATAAACTTTATTAGGATTCCTTTCGTTTGTTTTCTTTGTAGTAAACAGTCTTTATTCTGCTGGCGCAACAAACAGCAGAAAACTGGAACCACATGTTGAGCTCAGGAAAGACGGCATTAAAATGAGGACAAGGAATCAGAGAGATACAAGAGAAGAGAATGAGAAAGCAGGAAAGAGGAGCAATGACAGAAGGAAGGACAGAAAGAGAGAAAGACAGAGATGAAGATTTGCATTGTTTATAGCAGGCTTGTCAGATGAAACACAAGCACTATGGGATTTATTTGACCGGGAAGATTGAGGATATGGTGTCATCTGGTACATCGCACACACAGCAGCTGTATATCTGTTTTGGACCAGTTTCAGTTGAAAGCTTGAGTGGGCGGAGGATCTAAAACATTCTTGAGCCTCTCTTTAATTGTTTATTCATAAATAAGGGCAATGTATTGATTCTGTCAGTTTTTAATGCTTTGTTGTCTCCTGTAAGACTATAAATAAAATATTAGTTAAATATTGCTAAAAGATTTCCATTAATCGTCGCTGACAGGCTGCTAGTGTGGACCAAGCCAGCTGGTCATGACTCTATTATGGGTGTATTATTTGTAACAAAGTGTACAGATTGGTGCAAAATTTGCATTAGTCAACTACATAAGACCCAAGAAAAAATAAAACAGGGTGTTGTAATGTAATGTTCAACATTCACAGAGTTCGGTGGCCCTGGCTGTTGCTGCTGCTGAATTGCCCTGTGCAAGGCGACTCAGATTGATCAGAAAACATAGTAAAAAGTTCTCTACATTCACCAAAGATTTGAGTTGGCCATCGAAGATTAGTCTACCAATTCAGTATCCGCGCCAATGTTAAAAATGGTCACAATCTTTTCCCCACTGTTCCTCAGTTGTAACATAAAGAAGATCTCGCTCTCTTTTTTTGTTATTTAGGATTGATTGCATCCAACAGGAAACTGCTTGGAAACATAAAGAGGGTCTCACCCTCAGGGTTTATTTATAATGGAACTCTTAGGATGCAGTCAGTCATTTCCATGTGGAAATGTTAAGGAATACAGCAGGAATCGGTCAAAAAGATCTATTCACAAAAACAGCCAGCTGAGTTGACATTAGTGTTGGGTGGGTGATGTGGAACTGGTCTGTTACTGATTAAAAACCTGCTGCACATAGTCAAATCCATCAAAAACAATACAGTTTTATGTTTAACTATAAACTTGTCAACTTCCAAACAAACACTTCCTTGTGACCATGAATCTGAGAAGTCAAAGAATACATAACTCAGGCAATCACGGAAGTCGAGTGACTTTTCTCAAACGGTGATTGTAACATAAACAATGTGGCCAGACGTCTGCACAAGCAGCAATGTTAGATTGTTTCAAGGACACAGCTAGAGACAGGTGACAAAATAAAATTTTTAAAAAACCTGAATAAATGAGTATAAAATCATACAGAATGCAGAGTCTTCCTCACAAGTGTACCGTCATCTAATCAACTTATGGCAAATATAGCTACAATGGCACTCAGTAGAGTGCATATGTCTGCCAAGGCCCAACTGTTCACTAAATTCAATCAAGCCCGATCCAATATCAAACTCAATAACTTTGTATCGCTCTAAATGTAAAACCACCCATATCTGCATAACAATAATAGAAGATCACCAGACCTGCATCAAATCAGACACATGGCAGCCGCCTTAATCCGCCTGATTTTCTTGATCAAAATCCACAAATTACTCCCCGAATTGAATTGAATTGAATTTCATGAAAATGTCAAAAAAAATAAAGAACAAGAAAATTCCGGTATCCGTCTCTTTATCTAGACACACAAATAAAAGTTAATGGGCTCTATTTCAGCGGGAGACTTATCCTCTATCCATTTGTGTAATCCTGCGGACCAACCAACCCACAAACGGATACAGATGAAAAAATATCTTCCTTGGCAGAGGTAAAACTGTTTTGCAGACCCAGTTGATTCTGATTTTGTATCAAGATGGCGAGAGAAAAAGATCCACGTGACTTTGAAAGAGGGTTCACTGTCGGAGCACAGACGGCAGATGTTTGAGCCACAAAGACTGCTCGGCCAGCTAGTGTTTCAATAGCATGACTGATTTGTCCTTATCTGCATTTACATCTATGGCAAAGACATCAATGAAAAGGGTCAGAAATTGTGGTTGACTGTGCACAATTGATGACGTTGATTCTTGTGCGATATGTAAGAAAAAACAGAAGACCAACTTATCCCCAGGTGACTCCAGAAAGAACAGCACGTTGACATTTACTTACAAAGGGATAATACAGAGGGGTTGCGGAACAGAAACTCCTTTTTACAAAGAGAAATGCACATCTGGAAGTTCAACGGTGCAAAAATCTTAACCACAGATGATATTGGAAAATTGTCATATGGTCAGATTCTTGAATACACCAAGAAAACAGAGCAGGGCTGAATGAATGACCTCTATAGCGTGACGATCCTATGGCTCTGTCATGCCTTTGGTGGGACATTGCTGGTATGGTCTGGGTCCAATTGTCCCCTTACTAACCACTTGACACTACTGGGAACGTCTCTGGTAGCTGTTACTGTTCCATCCTCCACATGGCTTCATATCCTACTGGGGGCGCTTCAGGAATGGACTGCATGCCTGGCTGATATTGTTCCACTTCTCTTGTGGTCAAGGAGCCTTTGTGGTTAAATCATTTTGTTATTCATCTGTTTTAGGTGTGTTTATTGTGAATATTTCTGTGCGCTTTCCTTACTCTGAATCTCTACAGGATGTTTTATTCTGAAAATTGACAGGATCTACTATGCCGTTCAGCTGTCTTGACTTCTTTTCTGGCTCGTGCTTGTCGGTGCAGCTTTACATGAGTGTGGTCCACTTCCCTCAAAACTAAACTTGGTGCATAACTTGGAGAGTCACTTCAGGGACGCTGGAGGAATTGGAGTATCTTCTAGAAAGGCACAATAAGCTCAGACTATATTGAGGCAATAAAGTGGTGCGGATGGAGCAACTTTGGTTTCTTCTTCATTTTCTGCACTCCGTCTGTCACTAATCAGAGCAGAGATCCTGCTGGTATTGCTGCTGGATTGTAAACACTGGTTGTTTTTTTAATTAGAATTTTTTGTTTGTCTGTTTGAAATCAAGGCCTTCAACTGTACGCTTTTGAAAACATTGCAGATCAGAAAGCGACATTTCAGTACCAACCATCTGCAGATCAATTTTTCTTTTTAGGAAAATACTTCTGTATTTGTGTCTTTTAGCAAAACAAAGTAGTGTAGTGAAGGACAGCTTTATGTTACGGTACTTTCAGGCTTCATTTTCCCAGTGCTATTTTGAAAGAGACAGCCTTTCCCCTAAGGGAAGCAAAAGTACAACATATTGAGTTCCTTTCAAGGCAAGAGCTGGAGACAATCTATCTCATTGTTATTCTAGAGAACATCTTATGGCAGAGGAATGCATCCTCCCAAACCACCGAATGTAAAGAAGAGATAAGAGATTGAGATTTATAGGCAAAGATTAGCATTATGTGGAGCTATGGCTATAGACAGAGCAGACTCCCAGCCAGCATTAGGTCAATTTGTGCATTAAGGACATTTAGATAGACATCAGACAGTCACATGGTTCAACATAAAGTCAGTCAACAGGATCAAAATGGAAATTATGTGCCACACATATAACAAGAATAGTTTATTAAGCCTGGACATGTTGACGAGCCTCTAAATGCATGGAGTGCAGGGAAACTAGTGACAAACACAACACGCATAAATCTGTTTCCAATGTGGCTGCAGGCTTGCCCTTTTTACTGCATGATCAACAGAAAGAAAAGCTACGAAGATATACAACCCTTAATCTAGTCAAGGTCATTGAAGTACAACGGCCCCCAGCAAAGTAAGAGTCTGGTAGCACGAAAGAAGGGCACCAACAATCCATCTGAGCTGGTTTATATCTGTTTTTGTCCGTCTACTTCAAGGGCAAACTCCTGTTGCAAAACTCACCCATAAAAGTATAAGTAAAAGTGTTTTGACCCGTTTCACGTCTTCCATTTTAAAGATCCCATATTGTAGCAAGTGGGATTTCCATGTCTACTTTTTCATCATACAGCAGGTCTAGATGAGATAAACTGTAAAAACTGAAAGTATCAAAACATCCAATCAATCCACGTTAAAATGTACACAGCCTATACAGAAACAGTGTTTTCAAACTAGCTGAATGTTTATGTATTAATCAGATGGGAGACAATTTGTAATTTTGTGAGATTTAAAAGGGCAATTAGCAGTCCAGTCATTATGGGAAGCTAAGCTCATTGGCTTCACATTTAATGGATAGAAATTAGAGAACAAACAGATGATACACTTCTAGAAATGTCATCCTGTGAAGAGGACAGGTAGAGGTTCCATGGTTTAATGGTTAGCACTCTGGACTTTGAATACAGTGATCCAAGTTCAAATCTCGCTGGAACCTAATTTAAAGTAAGATGGGTGAAGACATTGTTCCCACACTGTCAACAGCTGGCTGTTATTGAAGGTTGCTGGTTAGATTCCCTTGTTCTGCATGTCAAAGTGTCCTTGATCAAGATACTGAACTCCAAACTACTCCTGATGTGCTGTTGCACTACACTTACATTTAGCAGACGCTTTGGACAAAAAGCATCTGCTAAATATCCTAAATGTAAATGTAGATGACAGTCCCAAATCGATCAGATTTTTGTTCTTTTTTTATTTTGTCCTTTAAGAATT